>OZ010599.1:17092685-17192685 GCA_963932145.1 Acanthosepion lycidas
TTTTAATGTAGGGATGGGAACATTTGTTTAACAATTCACTATGATAATTTGATTTGGAGTGAAGCATTTCAATGTTTCCATAAACCTTTCAAAAATTCATTAAAATTCATTAAAATGTTTCAATATTGTACTTTTCTGTATTTCTCCTCATAACAATTAGAAAAGAGCTGAATACAATGAGCAATTTAAATTTACTTGTTTGGTGATATAGCAGACACGGAAAAGAAACCACAAAGCCTCCTACAGAAGGTAAGCAAGGGAGAGCAAGAAGAAGAGACTAAGCATAAACTACAAGAAGACAGAATGCATGGTCATCAGTAAAAAGATGAGCCCGAAATGTGATTGGCAGGTCAGGGACACTAAAATCAATCGTGTGTGGAAGATTAAATATCTGGGAAGTGTTTTGATGGAGGATGGTAGGTGTGACGCTGACATCCGAAGAATGAATTGGGATGCCCGAGAATGCATTCCAAAAGCTGAGCAGAGTATTGCAATACATGAGGATTTCTTTCGTGACAAAAAAAAAAGGGTACTCAGCTGCTACATGACATCTGTCCTCCTATATGGCAGCGAATGTTGGACAGTTTCATCAAAGATAAAGAGACTTGAGGCAGCTGAGATGTCATTCTACAGAAGGATGCTAAGGATATCATGGAACGAGTGTGTGAGCAATGATGAGGTCTTGGAGAGGATGCAAATAAGGTAGAAGCTTATAAATAACACAAGGAAGAGGCAGATGAAATTTCAGGGACACGTAATGAGAAAGGAGGGACTGGAGAATCTGATACTCACAGGTCGAATAGAGGGAAAAAGAGACGAGGGAAAGCAATGCATGACATACCTAAAATAAAAAAAAAATTAAAAAAAAAAAATCAATATTTTTCAATTCTAGAAAGTGTCATGGCTTAAGGAAGCCCTAATGAATGCTAATATACGAGAATTATTTTAAAAAATGTTTTCTTATTCTTTACGAGTGGACCAGTCAATTTAAGTAGCGCCTTACAAGTTGAGAAAATTAGATGTATTTGCAAAGGTTTTCAGTAAAAAGCAAAACTGTTTCTAACTGTGTATTCATTCTCTTTTCAAAAGATCGTTGAGAGCTTTTGCACACACTTAATAGGATCAGAAGACAAAATGAAGGTTTGCATTATACATGAGTATGTTTGACAGTTTTATTTACGTGTATTGACAAAGTAATTGCTATCCTGCGTATATAGGCTGACTTGCAGACACCATCATTTTCAACTCTTAAGCAGCAAAAAAAAAAAAAAAAATGTCAGAGTTTGGGGTTCAGACTGAGTTCAAAAATCATCTTGGCGATAAAAATGATGCATTGCACAAAGTGATTATTTCATATCTTCCATACATAATAAAGAGGAGATTGCATTTTATCTGAAAATAAAATGTATTTTTGCTTTTTATATATACAAATAATGGAGTTGCATTATATATAGATATCATAATCAGGACTGGAGTTTATGTTGGCTACTAATATTGTATTAACAATAAGATAATGCATCATGCAACATGACAACTGATTTTAAATCTTCCAAGCATCATAAAGTGGGGATTGTATTCTATACAAAAATATATTTCTTCTTTTTTTATATATAAAAAATAAGGAATAGTGGTGTGTGATTTCATTGCACAGAAATAAATATGGCCTGTTGTTATCCTTCTAATACTATGTATATTAACTTTCCCTGGAGGCTGTTATTTGCCTTCTAGAGTTCCGTGATGAGGTGTAATTAAAAACTAAAATGCTGATTCTTGTGTCCTTTATCACCCCCCCCCCCCCAATTAAAGAAGAGATATACTTTGATGCTAGTCTGAGACAAAAAAAAACTTTAGGGTAAGATCCACCCGGCTACTCCCAAATGTTACTATCATTAATGTGTTGATATTATGATGGGTCATATTATTTTACCTTGGTTGTTGTAGCTCTGCCCATGAAGGTAACATATATCACTAAGAGTGAGACAAGTAACCTAATCTATCTCAGAATGTATTTTAATTTGGTTAACACCTGATGGCCTAAAATCTACCTTTTTTTTTTTTTTTTTTTGTGATTTAGTCTCTTATCAAAGCATATTATACATTAATGTTTCAAATATACAAACTCACTTGTCCATTTAACTCATAAAAAAAAAAATAAAGTTTTTTTATTTATTGATTTATTTTTTAAACAAAAAAATTGAAATCTGAATATAAATGATATAAATGTAGATGAATCCATCTGTCAACTGATTATGAAAATACAGAATCTTCTTCCTTGTCAGTTCACTAAATTCACTGGGGAAATATATAGATTGAACATTATACTGTGAAAATTCAGCTAATAACTATTTTAGGCTATCTACTTAATTGATTTGCCATCATGCTAATGATTCAAAAATTAAATTAAAAAAAAAAAAAAAAGACCATTGAAAAGTATGCAGTTTGTGGAAACCATTCAAAGAATTGAAATTTTTAAAAAAATGCTAAAGTAATAAATATATTTGAACCCTTTTAACTATTGTTTTTAATTCTTTCTAAAATTCAGTTTTCAGGCTGATAATTATATATTTCAAGAATTCAACCCTCTACTCTGATTATACTGTCTGCAGTGATGCTATTTTTTTTATCATTGATTAAAGAAATTAGCCATTGAACATGAATATCAGTAAAGATGAGCACTCAATCAAAATGGATTATTTTCTTGGAAAGTGGTAACTAAACTCCTGTTGATTAGGAATAAGTATAAGTAAAGCTAACTTTAATTTGGAATTTGATTAATTAAAAAATAGTTGCATTTATTTATTTGCAAATATCCTTTTTTTTTTCTTTTTTTTTTTTTTTAAATAGGAAGTGATTTGACACTTTATTAGAAATGTTTTATAAATTGTAAGCATGTAAGATCAAAACTTGTTTAACTGATTTAACCACTAAGTGTTATCAAGTTGGCTTACTTTTGAATGTCCACTGCTATTAAATCTTATATTTTGCGACTTTTAAAATAAGTTGAGTTAACTTTGATTATTAATAAGTCAATTCAAAGTTTAGTATTGCTGGGGTTTTTTAATCTAAGCAAGTCTGGCAACTGTGTGTTTTGATAAAATTGAGAAACTTAAGTTAATTAATCATCATTGATTAAACTAACATTGCTGGTTAAAATTCTCATTATATTTATCTGCTTCTTTTATGTCACTTCACTGTGTATTGATAAATGTTAGTAATTTTAGAATAAATGTTTGGGTTTTAATCAGATATACTTTAGCCTGAAATATACAACGAATTTTCTGGCACATTTTGCTTCAGAGCTGCTGTCAAATGATCTATTTTGTCAGACATCATCATTCATCATCATCGTAATAATAATAGTATATCCTTATCAAACTAGGTGTTGTGATAGTTATATTGGGCTTCATATACTTCTACCCAAGCATCACTTTGGTGTGCTGCACTCTCATGTAATAATTATTCACTGATACATCTCTGACCCACT
Source organism: Acanthosepion lycidas (assembly GCA_963932145.1). Lineage (NCBI taxonomy): Eukaryota > Metazoa > Mollusca > Cephalopoda > Sepiida > Sepiidae > Acanthosepion > Acanthosepion lycidas. The sequence goes on from OZ010599.1 coordinate 17,096,170, forward strand.
AATTGTGTGTACCTATCTTTAAAGTGGTGGGACTGTTAGAAACTTGAACAAATATTTCTCGTATTAAATTCTTTGATAAATATCTGCACAGGCTTTCCAGAATATACAACTTCTAACATATGTTTTATGAAAAGTCAGCCATATTTAACCTTCATATTCTTTGGTCTTAGGGTTGGATAAGAAATGTACAGTTTGGTGGCAATGTGTTTGTTTACATGCTATTCTGACAGGATGGTCTGAACAGTTGTCCAGAACAAATATTTTTGGAGCCTACTGCTAGGCGTGCAGATGTGCAGTAAGTTCATAATTTTGTTTGGATTAAAAGAGGTGCTGAAACTTCAATTGCTGGAAAATTGGGGGTAGATGCCTATGTAGGCATGTATGTATGTATGTATGATAAATAAAATAAGCAGGTTTGCCACTTAGCTGATTGATTTTACCTTCAGTATACAAACTCCATAATTTCATAGATAGACCCATTTGGAAATCATTCCATCCCATCCACTCATCAGGGGATATCAGCAATTGACTGTTTATATTCTCAATTTTTCTTTTTATATGCACTTTCCATTGATGCAAGTTTTTTTCCATAGTGTATGTGTATAATATGTGATTATTTGTCCTTTTCATTTTTTCATTTTACATTCACTCCTTATTGTTTTTATTTTTGTTTTTTTACCATTTCTCTCCCCTGCTCTTTCCCCTTACCCTCCCCTTCTCATCCTCTCTTTTTTTTTTTTTTTTTTTTTTTTTTTTTTTTTTTTCAGTTGTAATCATTTTGACTTCCAGTTTTCCATACATATACTGTCCTTGTTAATTTTTGAGTGTTCTAGTGTTTTTCTGAGTTAGGAAGTGTAATCAATTTGAAAGCTGTTAACATTCTGTGGAAATATTTGAACATATTGTCCTGTATGTTAAAGGAAGTTTCATAAAAATGTATCCTAAATGTTGTAAAAAATTACTCTGATGTATTGATTAGGTGTGATTGAATAATGTTTGCACTAAATTTGTTTTTTGGAAAGTCTGAATTTTACAAGAATTACACAAATCTTAAAGGAAATGTTCTTCACTTATTTTAAGTTGGCATTAATTATGAAGAAAATTATACAGCAACAGTACTCATCAATAGGTAGGTTAGGTTTAAAGCTCCATGTTCTCCACAAAGAATTGTTCCATGGGACAATAACCTCAAAATAAGAACTAGACAAGATACCCACTGAACATGGGATTGGGAAGTGCAATGAGAATAGTCTATCTAATTGATTAAGTAAAGTTCAGAATTCCCTGTAGGTTACCAGGTCGATATACACCTGGTGAAAGCTGGAGGGCACAATGTCTGAAACATTTTGAAAGTAACAACAAAGATGAGGAAAATAATCCACATGTAAATAGTGTAAATAATTATGAACCTTGTAAAGAACTTAAAATTGTGACCTTTGGTTTAATCCAAAAGTAAAATGAATGACACACCAAAAATATTAATCTAAATTTTTTTTTTTTTTTTTTTTTCTTCATATTTTGATTTCTACAATTCTTTTCAGATCTTAAATATTTTAAATTAGTTGAGTACTGCTTATAAACAAATAACATTTTCATTATATTGAATTTACATGTAAAATATCAATCATTTCAGATATATTGATTGAAAAATGCTAAAAAAGATGCTGCTTTTTATGAAGATGATAAATTGTAATAACTTCTGATCTAGGAATATCCTACTATAATAGATATTTACTCAGCTTCCCCACCATAGCTGTATGTGACATAAGATTGTTTTAATGTGCGGAGAGCCTTACGCATACTTATGCATATGGACCAAGGACAAAAATTGGTCTTTGTCCAATCGCTGTGACCACTGTCATGCTGACCGGTAAATGTTATTTTAAGGGGCAAGAACTAGAATAAAATCTGTTTGTAAACAATTGTTCAAAATGACTTGAAACTAACAAATACTGTTGGTGTAATGAATAGATAATTTTTGTACTGAAAAATGCTTATTTTCTTGAACGAATATTGAACTGAGCTTTTTTTTTTTTTTTTTTTTTTTTTTTTTTTTTTTTTTTTTTTTTTACAGGTATGAAACTATGTGAGAAGACCTATTAGCTCTTAATTTATAAAAAAAAAAATACACTACAGAAAATGTGAAATGTAATTACAGTATAGGAAGCAACTTGGAAAGATGAAAAAAAGTGTAACCATTTTATTCAATGAATTTCGTATATATCCACAAGAATATCAAGATATACTTGAAGGCTTGCCCCAAATCTATGAAAATTTCAGCTTTTCTTTCCACAGAATGATGCAAGCTATCATACATTGAAGTCAGTTATAAATTATTTAAAAGAAAATGTCATACTAAGTTTAAAAAAATATCCAAACCCATCTCCTGACTGAAATATAGAACATTGTTAGGTATATATCAAAGAGGAAAGTGAAAGAAATGTCCAGAAATAGTTGACCATCTTTGGGAGATCATGAAGGTGGAATGGGCAAATATCGATCACTGTTTAATTTTGAACTTATGTTCCTCACGACTGAAAATGGTTTTAGCAATTTTAATATAGTAGATAGTACAAAGTATTCTTCTATGGGTCATGTTCAAAATGATACCTATAAGTTATCACATTGGCCATTTCCTTTCAGGATGTGAACGACCATGGCTCTCCACAACTTCCTATACTTTGTATCTCTTAGTAAGTTTTGTCTTTTCACTCTCCTTCCCAGTTTCTGTTCTGCTGTCTACATATACACAAACTCATAAGGTAGGTTACCCTCTGTTCTTCTTGTCTTCATTGTCTTGTCAGTGTCAAATTGTCCAAGCTCTCTTTCTTCCTAGATATTTCTAATTCTCTCTCATAAGATAAGAGCACCGTTTTTGTTTCTATTTTCCTTAAAACTTCCTTATTATTCACATGCTGTTCTCAATATCCTACTGTAGAAACATTTTTGTTGCCTCAAATGAATTCATTTGCGATGGACAAAATATTAGGTAAGCATTATAGCTATGTATATTATTTTTTTGAAAATCTGTTTAATTTGATTATTTTAATTATGAACAGCCAAAATATTTCCTTGCAAAAGTTTCTGTAGTTTTTTTTAAGATCTGTAATTATTATATATGCAAAATGCATAGAGATTTTTTTTTTTTTTTTTGGTTTAATGCTTTTTGCTGTGTCGTGTCATTTCTTTACTTAAATTTTGAATCACAATTTTAACTTAGGATTTCTGAATGCAACTGACCTGATATATCAAAAACATTTGCTTAAAACTACAAAAATTAGACTTAGAATTTCTTATCAGATTTCTTTCTCAATTCCATGAACAACAGCTGTTTTCTGATGAATCACTTGTTTTCCTGCTGCACCTGACTTTACCCTGATTTCTCCTCCCCTAGGTTTTTTATTTATTTATTTTTTATTTTTTATTTTTTTTGGAAGAGAGAGGGAAGCAAAAAAAGAGATGTTCAAAGAATTATAATTACAAGCTACAGCTTCCTTTCAGCTTGTGAGCCAATGTAATTATGGGTTAATCTGTACAAAATGATTGAGTTGAGTTTTTAGTCTTAAGTCCCCTCAGCTTGGGGATTACAAGGAGTGCTGAAAAGGTCTTGACCTGATGCACTTCCTAAAATGATCAAAAATCAGAAGTTTATTTTTTTTATGTATTTTCTATTTTCAATCTTCACCGAGTGCTTCATACTTTCAGCCACACTTAATAAATCGCTATTGTAATTTCTATTTTTATTTTAAATCTTTTGATTGGGCTGAGAACTTTTCAGCATCCCTTCCTACTTGTTCTGGTTGTCTCGTTCTTGCACATTGTAATTTGCCAGAGAGTAAAAGAATTGAAATAAAATTTCTTTGTGTTTGACACCATTAATAAAGTATAGGTACCATTTGGTATTTTCTACTATTTATGGAAGGGAAATTTTCATGTGGTCAAGTGGTTTGAACATTCTGACCATGTAACCAGCGTTTGAATCTTACCATGCCCAATTTGTTAAGGAGGTGATATGTTGATAACATTAGCCTAGGGAAACAGTTCCAGTGTGTAGCACCATTGAGAAACCATACCACATGTTGCCTCAAGCAATGAGAGTAAAATTGGGTAGAAAAAACTTTTTGGAAGCCATTGATGTTTCTGCTACTGTTTGAGAATACTGGACTTGTTCAACTGTTGATCATGCCAGATTATACATTTTCATCCATACACTAAGGTCTGCCCGGCATGGCTACAGTTATAAATCACAGGTTGGTTCTATAGGTGTTGAAGAAACATAAATTTACCTGAGCAGGAATCTGTAACTGGGATTAGATAGCCATCCTATTACATACCATAGTCTTCTGAGACAGATGTCTACTACTATAGAATGGAACTATCATGATTGATAATTCTGTCATACATCTTTAATGATTTCATCAGCGTTGCATCTTAATACATTTTTCTTGTGGTAACTAATTATGTGGTTTTGAGTCAGATGAAAGAAAACTTTTTCTTTTTTTTTTTTTTTTTTTTTTTTTTTTGTCTCAATGAATGATTATACTGTTGTATCTTTGACTGGTGATTATAAGAATTTTGGTTTCATTTTCATTATCCAAGGTCTATCCAGAGGGAAGAAAAAAAAAAAAAAGCCAGTCATTTAATATTTATGAAAAAATAGCTGACCTTGGGCAATGGTGCTTGAGTATCTTCAAATTACTCCCCTTCTGTCCTTCCACACTTATCTCAGCATCTCTTCCACTTTTCAAAATAAAAAAAATAAAAAATTTCTTTCAAGATTGCCATCAGCTGCTTCAGTGCATTCTTTTTAAGTTCATCCATGAACTAAAATCTAACTCTCTTGAACTCTGAGTGAAAACTGGGAATCACAGTGAGCCAAATGTGAACTTGAGGTGGCTGACAAACTTGCTAAAAATCCTGCATCAGTCAACATGACTAATGGTCACTCAATATACAAACTCACTTACTGCACACTAAGTAACCCTATGGGAGAGTATATGTTCACAGATGTGCAGTAAAGCCCCCTTGGCTGCCAGTGTATATCAAGGCTGTGCAACCAGCTTTTGAGATATTCAAAAAAGCTGATTACTTTTCAGACAGCCATTGTGAGATGAAAATGTTGGATTTTAATTTAAAATCTATGAATACATGTAATTCATATAATACATATAATGTTTGAGATATTTGTCTATATCTCTGAGATGAGGTATTATGATTACTTGTATTATTTACATTATTTGGACTGTTATCCTCATCTTCATTGCCATATTTACAATGTTTTCAGCCATGGTACACTCCTGCCTTCTTCAGGTGATTGGAATTTTGAACCAAACCTGAGCATGGCATGTGAAACTAGAACAATCTACCCTGGTGAACAAAATAAAGGGTTCGGTTGGAAATTCCAATCACCTGAAGACAGCTGGACCGTACAATGGCTGAAACACTGTGAATATGGCAATGAAGATGAGGATAACAGTTTGAATAATGTAAATAATACAAGTAATATTTGAGATATTGTTAAAGATATCTTGGTAATTTGATCTTCCTTTTCTTCTCTTGTGGCTGACTTATGTTTGGCAATGTGCATAATTATAATTATTGTGAAAACATGTGCCTATATATATATATATATATATATATATATATATAGCTTTTCATTGGCTAGGATTTGTTTACACAAAAGATTAATGAAATTTGTAAATCTTACAAATAATGAATACAAGTTAAAAGCAAGTGGAACATTAATTTATGATATAATTTTTAATAAACACTAAATTGATTGTAGGTAGACATTATGAAGTTATGAAATGTCCATTGGGTTACTCTAAAACTTATCAAACATAATCCATTTTAAGTTGGTCATGAAAAATACCAATGAATGTTTGTAATTTTTGCACAATAGTTTATAATTGGCTATACTTTGTAAAAGACGAATGTTGACAAGACTTTATTTAACTTTTTTTTTCTTAACTGAAGAGTATTTAACTTTTTAAGAACTTTCAGAAATCTCTCTCTCTCTCTATATATATATATATATATATATATATATATATATATGTATATGTATATATATATATATATATATATATATATATAAACGTTTCTCTTTTCCTCTGAAATTAAAGCAGTTACATTTTGGAAATATTGGACATTTTTGCTTCCCAAAAGATATCATTTGACATAGTATATTTTCAGCCATTGATTTTTTTGTTCTGTTCTGTTCTTTTTTTTTTTTTTTTTATCTTGTTGATTTTGTTTTTCTGTCTTGCCTCTTCATTATCTTTCTCTGTTTTATCATTTCTCCTCTCCTTCTCTCTGTTGAGCTGGATTATTTCCTTTCACTCACATCTATTGCTCAATCTGCTCACTCTCTTTAAAAGTCACTCTTTCTCTTTCTAATCCACCACACTTGCTCTTGTACCCCCTGCCTTCTACCTCACTCTCTCTTACATCTCCCTCTTGTGCTTCAATCTCTCTTTCCTCACTCTCTCTCTCGCTTTGCTATGTTTGCTCTTGTGTTCCATCTCATCTCATCTCCTTTGTTATTCACTTTTCTGCCTCCCCATCTTTACTTTTCCATTTCTTTCATGAGAATAATTTTCCCATTCATCTACTTTAGACTACCTAACAGATCCAAATAAATTCATTCAGCCTTGGCTTGAACCATTAACTTTTGTCTATTTTATTCTGTTTGAATGGAAATTGAAGAGAAAAGTGGATTTTTCTTGAGTTGAATAACAAGAACAATTACCTGTTGATTTTTCAGACTATCATTTATTTCACTTGGTAACAGGAACAATTTCATTTTGGAGACTCCATTTCCACACATGATAGTCTGTTAATCCAACACAAATAACTCATTTTCTACACCAATGAATAACAAGCAATTCTACATGACAATTTGTCATTGTAAACCCTCATCTCAAATGATCCATATTCAATGCCAATTTATTAATGCATAGCTTGAGGCTTACTGACAGGAATCTGTTTCAAGAACACTCACAAATGTCTTGGCTCAATGGCCAAAGCATTGGAATAGAGCTTAAGTGGCCAATAGTTCAAAGTCCAGTTCTGATTCTACTCTTCTCATGATTGTATCTCTCCTTCCAAAAAGAAATGCCTTTCTAGAAAACCCAGACAAGTTAAACTTTGCAAACCTATGTACAAGTGCTGCATACATATTCTTTTGAAGATAGCATTTCCATATTTGAAGATTATGGGGCTGAGCATGAAAGTTCAATCAATTTATATCTACAGGTTGATGATCTTTTAACTAGAGACCAATATTCATCAGGTGCTTTTACTTGTCAGTTGTTTTTTAAATTTTTTTCATAAAATCTGATATTCAAGAGATATAAATATATATAAATCATATATTTGCCTATTTGGTTGCATGTATAATTTCAGTCATGTTGTATCTGTCAAGAACAAATCAGTTCCTTATTAATGATAATCCTTTCTTTTATTTTGAGTGCACAAACAAAAAATTGAATATCAACATTTAAAAAAAAGGAAAAAAGAAATTCAGTTAAAAAGAAAGAAAAATACTTACATTATTCAGACTTATCTCCATCTTCATTGCCATATTTACAACATTTTGGCTGTTGTACGCCCTGGACTTCTTCAGGTTCATCACTGCTGTAGCCTAGTATTGAACTCAGAACTCTTTGGGTCTAGTCGCTGGATCTAACCAATTCTTTTATCTACTGGGCCATGTGTCCTTGTGGACATCTTTGTATGAATTTGCATGTGAACCAATAACTTGGAGAGTTGAGTTAAAGGAAAATAACTGAGATATCTGGGAGAGGCATGGCACATGGAACTAGAACAATCTACCCTGGGGGACGAAATAAAGGTTTCATCCAATCACATGAAGTAGGCCAGGGTGTCCAATAGCTAAAACATTGTGAATATGGCAATGAAGATGAGGATAATGTAAATAATCATAATACCTTATGTCTCCTATTTTTTTTTTTTTTTTTTTTTTTTTTAGTGACAGTAGAGGGGAATGTTTCTTCACTATAAAATGCACCCTAAATGTTCAATTATACTGAGATTCAGTGATTGTAGGGGGCCAATTCAAATGCTCTACTTCACTTTTGTCCTCTTCATACAGAAGGTGCTTTATTGTAATTGAAAGATGCGCTACTATCAGGGAACAATGTTTGTACCCATAGGAAGGAGATTGTTGGCTGAAATACTCAGATAATCTTTGGTGTTAATTCTACCATGTAAAACAACTAAAAGATCAAGAGAATTTTGTGATATAGTTGCTCAAATGATCACAGAGCCATCTCATTGCTCCACAAACGTACATTCACATCACGTTGAAACACTGGTTCCTGCACAATCACTCGAATTAAGCAACATCAAGCCTGGTCAATACCTAGATGTCGGACCTCTTGGGAATACCAGGTGGTGTAAGATTGGATGTGCAGGTGGTGTAATAGATAATGATTTGGATTTTTTAATTGGAGAGCTGAGTTCAAATTCCAGTTGGGTTCATTATAAACACTTATGTGCAAATACCCTTGGGAAATGTATGAATTTGCCTCTTCTCTCCCAACTATGGGTTAATTAGTAAAACCATTATTATCTCCCAAAAAGAATAAATAAAATTGCATACAAAAATATTTATATTTCAGTATTAAATAACCCATAGTGTTGATATGTTGCTAAACAAAAAACAACTAAATCCACCATGCTTCCCAGTATGAGTCAACCAGTCAGGATTGCAGCCGCCTTTGGGATGTCTCCAGGAGGGAGAAAAGCTGAATTGATGTTTCATCAGAGGAGATGACATTAAGCCATTGATCATTTCTGATAGTATAGATGCCTTTTTTTTTTCCAGCTTGTTAGTGTTGGTTGGGGACAACCAAGGTTAAATAATTGCAGCCCTCCCATAGTATCCAGCTTTTTAGATCTCATGATGAACTGTTTTGGTTGACACAGGCTTGACAAGGTGTTAGTTTAGCTCTGCTGTCACAGTCTGATGGTTTTTAGATAAAATACATTTAACTTTTCTCTGCTTCCTCTCTGTGAGCTTTGCTCTGGTTTTTACCTTGGTTTTGGAATGCCAACATGATTTTAAACACTCTGTATCTATTGAAACATTAAACAATTCAGCAGCCATCCATGTTCCAACAATTTGTATTCTTTGGCAATCAAGATAGGCCACATATTTTAAGGTGTATAATATAAATATCTACAAAAAAATCAACATTTACATTTCATGCATATGAATACATATATATTAGGTTGGTGCAAAAATAATGACGTAATAATGTCGTTTTTTGACGTATTTTTTAACGTCAAAAAACATTATTACGTCATTATTTTTGCACCAACCTAATACTTACAAGAGTTTTTATTTGTTACATTACCAACAAAATAAGAAAAGTTAAATTAAAAAAAATTGAATTTACTATTTTGTACAACCCCTGTATGTATGTATGTATGTATGTATGTGTGTGTATATACACTTTTTTTTTCTCGGTTCATGCTAATATTTCAAATTTTGAATTTCGTGCTTTTTTTAATGAACACCTTGTTCTACCTGCCTTCAATGTAATTAACAGGAGTTATTTCTTTAGCAGAGGCCATTATTAAAAATTTTTATTGCTGACCATTATTTTTGAGTTGAATTATTTTAAAAAAGATTTAGAATGTCTCCTATATGCCAGAATTTTTGCTGGACTATTTTATTGGTGACTTATTTTGAAAAAAATTGAACTTTTATGCTGATTACATGACAGTTTGTATGAACAATGTAAACTAAAAGTTACAAAGTGTTTTTAATATATGTAAATATTTTTTCTCCAGCCATAAATCAGTCTGTGAAGACTTGTTAACAAATTAAAAGAAACAAATTTTTCTCAGAAAACATTTATAAAATTGACTTTATAAATCATAATAAAAAATAATAATAAAATAATAAAAAATTCCATAAGTTTTTTTCTTGTAGAATTCCATTGAAATGTTTTAGAGAAAATATTTATCTTAATATAGTAGAGCAAGTATCTGTTTTGATTCTAAACAGAGAAGGTGGGGTCAGAAAAATATCAAAATAGAACAATATTGTGAGATGGAGTCAGCTAAAATCTTTATTTTAAAAAAAAAAAAAAATTATTCAACTCCCTTTAAAAAAAAAATATTAAAATTAATTTTTCTACTTTGAGATGTTTCTTTAAAAAGTATAGAAAACAATTGAACCTCAAAGAAAAATCTTACATTTTGTGTGTATTATAAAAAAGTATTATAAAGTATTATTAGGGTGTTTGGAAAGTAATTACATTTTACTAAAAAGGATGTAAAAAAAAAAAAAAAAAATGAAATTAAAATTTATTCAATTATCAAAAATGTAATCAACTTCATTTTCAACCAGTGCAGAGCAATATGAAAGCAAATTTTTAATTCCATATTTAAATCTTTTTTATTTCAAAAGAAAAAAAAATGTTTGAAAAACTGTTTTCAATTTATTTGTTTCTTCATGTTGTCACTTATGAAATATTCTAGTGATCGTAACAAATGAAAATCTTTAGCTGCCAAATCTGGTGAATATGTAGAACAATCTCCCATTCCAATGATTTTATTTTTTCTTGGGTTTGTTTCGCATTGTCATGCTTGAGAATAACATTTTTCTGTTTAGCTGATCATGTTGCTGGAAATAAGTCTACAAGTATCCAAGACGTACCAGTAGCATGTAATGGATGATGCATTTCCTATTCCACCAGACAGAAAACAAGAGTTTTGGTATTGGCGCTAGTTCTCATTTTATGATAAACCCTCTCTTTTTCATTCTCTGTTGACTTGCAGTACCTATTTGTCATTAACTGAAACAATGCAATACAAAAATGAATGGTTAGCATCTCTGTTTAAGAGACTGATGCAGATGGTGGAACATTGTGTACAGTTCCCAAGTGAAAGCTCATGAATAAACTAAATTTCTTCTTTGCAAGTTTTCTCTATTAAACTTTGAAATGCACTGTAAAGAAAATATTGTTGTATAGAAGAAATAAGCTAATTCTCAAAGAAGCAGCAGCAGCTTCTTCCCATTCAACCTTGGTTCTGATTTGGTTGGTATAATTCATAGTGTTAAAAATAAAATACGTAATTACCTTCCAAACACCTTAATATACAAATTTAAATTATATTTAGATTAAACATGTTTAATAATCACAGCAAATTATACAGGACTTATTTTGATTAATGACATTACTTAGAATAATTACTTCACTACTTATTTCATAATTTATCTAAAACAGTAAATTGATTAGTGTATTAAATGAGGTTTTCAAGTGGGTTGAAAGCATTAAATGTCAAAACTTGAAATGATATAAATTTGTTTATTATGAATTAAATTAAAATCTATTATAGACAAAGGCAAATTATTCATGATTTATTATGCAAATTTAGTTGCCTATTTTTTGTCTTTTACCAGTGTATTGTCTATTTCTAAACCTCTAGTCCACCATAATATCCTGTAACACTTCTATCAAATCAATTTCCTTGAAATGCCATAGTGTTTGCAGGTCCTTGTGCATATTTCTTTCTTTCTTCTTTTTTTTTTTTTTTTTTTTTTTTTTTTATTGATGAATGTACATCTGAAAATGATGACATTGAATAATTCAGTTGAAAAACATTTGTTGCCACTTTTGTTTACAATGAAATCAAGAAAGTGAAATGTTTTTATTGAAGAATAAATAATAATTGATAAAAGGTTACAAAAATGTGAAAATTTTACTTGGCAATAATCTAAATGACAGACGGCAATAAAAAGATGGTTTTAGTTATTTTATGGTTATTTTTTTTTAAATAATGTACTATTGTTTGCATCATACGGCAATAATTATAAGTAAAATGATGCACTAAAATAAGTAACCAAGTAGTCGTTTTAAGTTCTGAATATTGGTACCTTAAATGATCTAAGCAGTCTGAAATTTTATTTTCTAAATCTACAATAAAGTATATAAAAATAATGAAAAACAAGATTGCCCTATGGTAGTGGTTACCAAGTTTGTCTTGCAATCTCCTCAGCTTGATCTTTCGTGGCTATTTCACTCTATTATGGCCTTGTGCTATAGACTAAAGAAATAGTTTTCATGTAAGAAAAAATTTGGAGACAAACATTGTCTTTTTTATTACAAAATTTTTTTTTTCCCTCTCTGCAAAATGTTCAAGTTTAACAATTTTTGGTTAAACTGAAAAGAATGAAAGAATTGTGTACTACAATTGCAGTTCAAATCTTGCTTCAGTATTGAGCAAGTAAGGCTTGTTTCTAGGCTCATTGAGAGAAGAGAGAATGACAAGAGAAAGCATGCATACAGAGGTCCATGGACAATTAATACAAAATTAGGTGACATTAAAATATTTTTTTTTACAGCCACTTGGATGTTGAGGCATAAGATAATTAATTCCAACATACTATATAAAAGTCTAACTAATAAACAGATCCTGCTAGGGGTTTTAGGTGATCTGAACTCAAAGGCCCATCACTACTCTCAGCAAACCTGTTTCTTACCACAAATTTAGGTTATTTTTTTTTTTTTTTAAATCAGAATAAATGGTTTTGATCTTAGTGCGTTTTATAATATAAAATACATACTCACAAGGAACGTGCACTGGATATGAATTCTATTATGATCCAGAGCCTATATAGCAATGGTTGGCTAATTTATTTGACATTTGTATTCATATTTTATGACCAACTGGATATAAAAATAAATACCAAGTTGGGTGGATGAATGGACATGTCTGAAAAACAAGCTTTCAGCAATAAAATTGTTTCATCTTACAAGAGAAACTGGGGCCATGAATTTTTTATTTTTATGTTTTGTTTGGAAGACCTGAGACAAAACAACCTCCAACTTATCAATACTCTCCTTCCAGTTCTACAGTAGGGCTTGCACTTGACTAAGGCCAAAGCAACTTATTTTGATAACATGGACATAACAATAACAGACAGAGAAAAAATATTGAAGCAATTTACATTTCATTGTTATCTAATCTTTGTTATTAGATTATATTCTTATAACCAGCTTTAATTTCTTAAAAAAAAAAGCCTTAGGAAAGTTATGAATTAGTAAAACTTGTATCAATAAATCATTATTTACAAAAAAAAAAAAAAAAAAATTCTTACAACCTAAAAATCTTTTCTGGCTTTAAATATCCTGCAAAGGGTGAAACTTACTATTAAGTCATAATTGATCTAGTGAGACAAGCTTTCTAACCTTTACACTATGTTGAAGTGTCACAATCAATGTATTTATGTGTGTATGTGCATTTTATTTTTTACTAGAAAGACCCATGAAAATTTCACGATTTTCCAACTATAATTTTCTAATAAATCTTATGTCAATGACTTAAGTGAGGTTCTAAGTGAGGATTAAGCAACTCCAGGCCAGATATGACAGCAATACTCTAATTTTGGTCTTATCCGACTCTTGTAAAGATAGATCATGGCATGTGATGTCAGATACTTTCTAAAGAAGTTCAAGGAACTGACCATTTTTTCAGCTTCATTAAGAACACAATCGTTCATCATGACAGGAGAAAACTTAGTATCTGCTTGGTGATAGTGAAAAATTACTAACTAGATTTTGGAAGTATTGAATATGACAAGCCAGTTTTTCTTCCCCATTGAGCTAGATCAGAAGATTTTGGGAAGTGTACCCATATACTGTGGTACCATCTGCATAGATATTTACTAATGATTTGAGAATGTTCTTAGGCAGATTGTTAATATGAGGCAGAGAATAGAACTGAGGATTGTCTTAGGGTTACACTGCATTGGTCTCATGGGTTGCAGAAGACAGGCCATTAACAACAACCTTTATGGAGCTATCTGATAAGGATTTCATAACTGTGAGGGCTCTTCTAGAGATACTATTAGTAGAGAGTTTGTACAGCAACCCTGTATGCTCCACCATGTCAAAAAGCCTTTGAGATATCTAAGATATTGCTCTCATGACAAATTTATTATCGAGTATCTCACTGATTCTGTGTATAATGACAGGACATCAGCAGTGTACCAAGGAGGGGTTGGTGTTTGTTGAGGTGATTTTGTTGATCATAGACTCTAAGAGTTTGTTAATGACACTAAAAAGGCTGATTGGGTGATATTGCGATGGGGATGAGCATTCACCTACATTTTGGAAACTGGATGCACTGATGTTCTTTTCCATAGATTTGGAAACAGTTCCCCTTCAAGAAGTAGTTAAATAACTTTGCCTAAATTGGAGATAACTCTGACCTAAGGTTCATAGGGATTTTATCCAGATCATTAGTTTTAGTCAAGGCTTTTGATGAGTTTGGAAACTTTATATACTGTTATAGAGATATTACGAAGTTTGTGCTCTGTGAGAGGGGAGAAGTTGGGTAAGGGATGGCCCTTATCATCTTATGTAGAGTCAGACCAAGTCAAAGTTGGAAACAAAAAATTGGGTTCTGACTACACATAGTCACTTTTTGAATTTTCCAGAACTCTCTTGTACTGATTGTGAACAGTTCTGAGTGTGGCAAGGATTCTATTACACTGTTCCTAATGATAGAGATGATAGCATTGGGTTACAATGAGCTATGGCAGCAGCACATTTAGGGATTAACCAAAGCTGGCTATTCAGTTGATACTCTTTGTCGGGGATAAAACTTTTCGTGCTAGAGAGAATCCATTCAAAAATGAGATTGGTTGTTGTCTACTCTATTTTTGAAGAATGTTGAGAGGAGCTTCAGCATTGCATGATCTGAAGCTACCTTAGTCAGCTTTGGTGTACTAAAAGATTGTCCTGTGAAATGGAACATCAGAAGATGCTTTTGGTTTTCACATCACAGCAGTCATTCATCTAAAGTGCCCCAGGGAGGCAACACTTTAGTGGCGCATTTGTCAAGACAGAAGATGAGAATATTATTTGAAAAATCATGAAGCAAAATTAATAAAATATATGGGGTGGACTTAAGCTCAGGGTAGTGGGTTGGAAAATTTCTTACAAAAAAAATAAAAACATACCCACCCAAGTCACCTCAGGGTACTTGCCTTAAAGATTTTTTTTTTTTTAAATTTGAAAATTATTTCTGCATGTTAATGGATTTTTATGTATTTCACCTCAAGCAAGGCATGAATGCCAATAGCATGCAGGGGTTTACAGTGAGTGAAAGAGAAGACTGAGTATAGGGACAGATGAGGAAAGGACAATAGATGAATGGATTCAAGATGACAATTGACATTGTGTTTAAATTTTTGAAGATTGTAGTTATCAAGGAAGCAAGTAAATGGAAGGGAGATTCACAGGTGGGAAGTATGAGAAAAGAAACTATTGGAATAGAAGTGGCAGTTTAGCTATTTCAACCATAAAAGGGTGGGGCCTAAATTCATGTAGTTGGGGCACCAGAGGGGTGGGGGAGCTTTTCAGAGCAATTGCCATGAAAATATTTGTAGAAAAGATATAGGGAAGCCACATCATGTTAATGAGAAAGTGACTGAAGTCAAGATGCCTGGTCATGATCGATTACCTTACAAATATTTAATTTGTTACTTTATAGTACTCTAAAGTAATGTATTCTGTTATATTGGCCTACCAAATGAATGGCAGATATTGGTAGTATTACAATAGAGTTGAACCATCTCACCAATAACTTTGGTTGGGGGGCTTCTTACAGATAACAGTTGAGTGGGAGTATGGCAAAATGGTGTTTGACATGAAAGTGAATATGAAGCAGAGCTTTTTTTGTGCAAAAATATTGTACCTATTGACACTGATCAACACTTGCTGAGCATTTAGAGTGATCAAATAGTGAATGTGGGTAATGCTTCAGTGGTGGTAACAGTGATGTGTGTGGCAGGCTATTTTCTAGGTTTCTCTCCACAGCGGTCTACCCGCAAAATGTAGAAAAAATAGAAAAATTCTCAAAAATTCATAGCCAATTGTGGTAACTAAATATAACTGAAAACTTGCTCTATCAAACATCTGTTGTAGTTTCCATGGAAATCGGTAGAAGGCATTACTTTTGGAGTACCACTCATAGACAGACTGGATTAATTTTGACTTGGTCAGTCTTTTAGTCAATAGAAGGAATGGTAAAGATTGATGCTTGAGGAAAGTCAATTTTGGTACAATACATAACATTTGTTGAATTCTCAGTGAGGGACAATTTTGTCATTAATAAAGGAGGGTCAGTCTTTAACTAAACAATTTGGTGTATGTGCATAAAATGATATACAACAGACTAATCCTGAGTAATTGAATGACAGAATGGAATAAAAATGTTTTTTTTTTTTTCCATTTTTGTCATTTACTTCACTATCTGCAAAAAAAACTTTTATTTTACATAATTTTTCCCAACATGATCACCCTTTCTTGTAGCTGCACTCAATTCAGCAGTTAATATTATTAATGTAGACTAAATATTATGTAACAGTATGCATGCAATATTGTGCATAAAATATTGTTAATATACATATGTATCACTGAAAAAAAAAAATCAATCTCTTATATGAAAGAGGAGAAAAATGTTTTCATTTGGCGCATTTTGTCTATTAGGACTTCATTGACCTAAAATAATGTTTATGTTGATGTGATTATGCATACGCATGAAGGAGAGGGGACACTGATTTTTTTGAATTTTTTTAATGTTTTAAATGTTTGGAATGTGTAAAAAAAAAAAAAAATGTCAATGTAAACACTTTCGTTCAATGAAAGCATAAAAATGAAACATGTCACATGAAAAATTTCTTCCACTTTGTTATAGATTTCCTAAAAATGTTCTTTCTTTCTTTGTGTGTGTGTATATATATATATATATATATATATAATTATTTATTTGAAAATTATAACATAAATATGTTATAAAATCACTACAAAAATACCCATTTTGTTTCAACACCTCTGGTGTCTTAAGTGATGATGTTGAATATAGAATAAACGGTTTTTAAAGGTTGTGTGTGTGGACACTGAGGTCAACACCAAGTGGTGACAGATATGAAACACTGTTGCCACTTGGTGTTGACCTCAGTGTGTCCACTTTTATATCTACATATATTCCCTTT
Source organism: Acanthosepion lycidas (assembly GCA_963932145.1). Classification (NCBI taxonomy): domain Eukaryota; kingdom Metazoa; phylum Mollusca; class Cephalopoda; order Sepiida; family Sepiidae; genus Acanthosepion; species Acanthosepion lycidas. The sequence continues at coordinate 17,113,211 of OZ010599.1, forward strand.
GTTCTTTTAGCACTTTTACCTATAAATATAGTATACCTTAAACTATATTTTATCATTTTATATATATATATATATATATATATGAAACAGTTTTCTTGTAATGTTGACCTATAAACTGTACACTGATATGCTTGTTCTTTGGATAGATGGTGGTTTCCCATTGTCTTCTTTTCTGGTTGCCAATGAAGGCTAGAGAGCACAGTCTATGCTGTGATTTTACACAAAGCTGGGAAAGGGAGATGGATTCATGCTTTTTCCAAAATAGTCTCAGTTGGAATTTGAACGATCTTGTCTAATTGACTTTATTTTTTACCCTGTGAACTGTTAACCCACTGCACCATTTTTGTTTAAGAGGAGAAGGAGGAAAGGAAGCTACTGAGGGTCTAAATAATTGCTTCTGGGGTCAGATTCAGGCCAGCAGGTGAAAGAATTAATATGATCATTTGTCAAGCCACATTTCTAACTTCTCACCATTCTTGATTGATAGAATAATTATTGGACAAGAAAAAAAAAAAATCTCTCTTCTCAAAGGAAAAATCTGGTTCTATGAAAAACATAGCCATTTTGGCTTGTTACTCTAGAATTCAGACAGTGGAAACATAGACCGACACTTTGACTATGTTTCTCTGAATACAGGAAGTAATATCTTATGTGTGGGTGCATTTGCTTCAAAAGGATCTACTTGATTAGAGCAGCCAGCCATAAAATCGTAGAGAGTGCCGTTGTCTATGTAAAGTTACAGGCATCTGTTTATAGAATTGATTGGCACCAAACTAATTCCTTTTGGTAAGTATCTCAATCTTTCATTATTGGTATTCAGTTGACCAACGCTTAGAGTTATGTCTTGAGCTACTGCCAGGTTTTGTCTGCCATTAACTCCACATTTTACTCTTTTCTTCTTCTCATTTGACTCCATCTTTATCTAAATTCGTATCTTTCTATATGAGAAAGTGAAAGTGATTCCAAGAATCATTTTCTGGAATTTGAACAAATAAAATATGAAGTGAGAATAGAGCAGGTTTTTAAAACATTTTAATTTTGTGCAAATATGTACAATGCTCATTATTGCATATAAAAAAAAATCAGTTATATTATTTTTAGATATAATCACATTAAACATTATTTTTAGTAGCTACTCATATTTGAGTATACTCTCCATTTATTTACTAAACAGTATATTTATTTTCATCTACAGGCCTCAATATTCGAGAAATCTTATTAAAGAAAAATATGTGCTTTCTTTATAAGATTTCCCGTATATTCAGGTCTATAGATCAAAATGAAGATACTATTCTATAAATAGTCTACTCAAATATGAGTATCCACTAAAAGTAAAGTTTAAAGTGATAAAACCTTTCAGATTAATAAAAAAGATCCATTACTTTTTTTAGAAATTGTATATACATGTGTGTGTTACAGTGAAGCATGGTGGAGTAATGGATAGCAGCTTGGATTGAGGAGTCGGAGAGCCGAGTTCAAATTCCATTCAAATTCACTTACATGCTAATACCCTTGGAAAAGGTATGAATCCTTGTCTTCTCCCTGAAGCTATGGGTAAATAGCAGGACAGACTAGGTTCTATAGCCTTGATTGGCAACTGGTCTAGGAGAAATTACCTTTGAATTCAAAACTGTATGTAGCCCTGGTGTAGCATGTAACTCACAGGTAATGAAAGGCTCTCTCACATTGGCTCAATGATCTGACTATGGTTGACGAATGAGGATGATGATATGGTGTGTATTAGTAGGATCTAGAATAATAGGACAAATATTATTTACAAATTTAAATGTCCATTAAGGAATTGTATTCCTGATCAATCAAAATTCGTAAATAATTATATAGGCCATACTACAACATCTTTGACACAAAGACTCACACTACACCTTTCTGACCATAGCTCAATTAGGTCTCATTTAAATACTCACGGAGACCTACCAGACCCTATTCTTAACATACTTGTTGACAACACAAATATAATAGCATCATCTACATGCAAAAAAAGGCTAAAAATAATGGAAGCCTTATTAATAAAAACAAAAAAAAACAACACTCTGTAATATCAACTATGAACATGGACACAATATCTTGAAGATGAAAACATTATATAAATACATGCATACAGTTTATTTCTTGTTAATGTTTTAACTTTGAAAATGGCTAAATGTATAGCCGAAAGCATTCGGATAAAAAGAACAATTGGACAGTTTTTATATAATTTATCATCCGAAAAGAAAAAAATTATTAGAACACATGAGACATTGTATAAAAACTAAATCAAAGCACCTTGTCTGTTGTATTCAATGAAATGTGCATGAAAGAAGGATTGCTGCCAAAATACACCAAAATATATATATATATATATATATATATATATATATATATATATATATATATATATATATATATATATATATATATATATATGTGTGTGTGTGTCTGTGTGGCAAAAGGTGACTTGGGAACCAGGGCATGCAGGCTAATCTCCAATGTGGAGAGGGAAAAGGAGAACATTACTTCCCCTGCTGCAAATTATTTGCCTACACCCACCGTCTGTGATATGAAGTAATACACTTCAGACTTGATACCCTTTTTATGTAACCTTAATTAACATAGTTTTAATTTAAATTGTTTTAATTACCCAAACATTCTTTTAAGATAAAGTTCAACCTTTCTTCTTTAAAATAAGACCAACATTTTATCATGAAATTTGAATGTAAAAAAATAATTTTGAACACTTAAAATTAAATCTTAAGGCATTGAAACAGATGAAAAATTACCTTTTAATCACAAAAAATAAACTTTGCCTGCTGCAAAAACATTAGGTAATGGTCACATGATTGAATCCTGGTTTTAAGAAGGGCTCAAGAATACTCTACATGGGTTTAAACTTTTAAAAAGTCAGTAAAAAAAAAAAAGGAACTTTTTATGTGACACTAAAGTTGCCAGATGTTTCTTCTGTACTCTTCAGAACCAAATAATACAAATTTTTCATCTAAATCTGTCCAACTATAAGTCCTTTGAATACGCAAGTCTCCTGGTTTAATGCGACTGGAAAGCAAGCAAAAGAATTTCTGCTTTTTGGTGGCTTTCTCTCTGTGACCTCCCCACTTTATTATTCTGTGTCTCTTTTTCATGCACCAAGCTTGAAGGGAATAATACAACATGGAAGGCTAAAACCACTGCCTTTTCTAATACAAACAAAAGAATTTCTGATTTTCAGTGACTGCCTCTCTTTCACTTACTCACTATTATGTTCTGCCTTCCATGCTCCCTACTAACTAAAAAGGCTAATAAATTAATTGCTTTTACTTGCGTCTTTTCTTGCTATACAACAAGCATTTTCTCTACTTGCACAATTATTCTAGGAAATGAAGAAATGGGAAATACAAAAAAATACAAGTACAAAGGGAATAGTGAAAATTATCAATAATTAATTTTGTATTACCCAAAATTATCTATCCTGGAAAAAAAAATGGAAGGCATGCAGTGCATACATAGACCCTTCACTCCTTGTGTTTAGGTAGGTGTTTGCTTTTGCTTTTTCTTTTTTAGTTTTTCTTACTTTTTTCTTACTAGTAAGGTTTTTGTTTACTTTTTGTATTAATATTTTTATTAGTATCCCACTTTCAGCAGAAACTGTTAGTTACACCATCACTCTGGAGTATTGTGTGTGTATATATATATTCTATCTAGATGATTTGGGCATTAAGCACTTTACTGAGGAGGTAGGTGTTTGCCTTTTGGTTTTTCTTTTTTCTTTCCTTGTTTGGGATTTTTTCTTGTCTAAGGTGTTAGGCCTTCTGGCAAGTTGTCAGTTGATCACACAAACATAGTTGTTGTTTTTTCTTTAGTGTTTTTATATATATATATATATATATATATATATATATATATATATACTGTAATTCTTTTTTGTTTGAATTGAAAACTTTCCAGCAAGTTTTTAAAATTCAATTGTTATACTTTCATGACACTTAGTTTTCCCAGGTCATGTTAGGCATGCCTTGTATTATTATAGTAACAGATTTTTCATTATTTAGTGAAACTAGCTTGGTAAACATTATTATATATGATTACTTTATGACCAGTTTTATCTCTGTTTATTCTTGGTTTTAAAACTTGAACTTTATTCTTTTCCATTCAAAATTACTTGTCTATATTAGATAAGAATTTTCTAATATTACTTTACTGCTTTTAATTTTTGTCACTCTGTATGTGACTTCATTTGCTGTACAAAAAGTTTACCTTGCCACTGATCCCTGAAGAATAGTGTGTTTGAATTTCATATTTGTGTTGTCATATCCTACTATAGCAACAGAAAACAACTTTGAGTGAAGTTAACAATAAGGATACTGCAATTGAGAGACCTTGAAAAAGAATGTAGTGGGATGTAATATTAATAATTCAGAGTGCTAAAGGTTAATTTGTTTAAAAAAAAAAAGAAAAAAGTGATAAGTACAAAACAGAATACTTGATCAAGAAAGCTTTCCTTTTTTTTCCTCCTTGAAGAGAATCATTTTAATTGTTAAATAATGGTAAAAATGATTTCTGTACTTTGTGGTCATCAAAAAGATTTCTAGTTGCTTATTTGAATTGGTCATTTTCCCAAATCTTGTATGGTTATTAGTCATGTTTTAGCTCTTGTATTTGGCCTTTTATAATTGATAATGTTCTTTGAATTTCAGACAGACACCCCCACCTCTATTCAACTCATTGGGTAGACTGCCCTTATTCTGCTGTCCATGCTTGATGGGAGGGAACAGTCTGTGAACTGAATAAAGTATTGTTTGAAATTCAGAGAACATTACCAAATACAATAGACACCTGGTGAAGGTCAAGATGTTCAACAGCTGAAACATGGCTATAACAACTAAGATGGAGATTCCTGTTTAAATCAACTATTCTATAATAATTTTTCATCTCAGCAATTCAAACACTTGTATTGTTTTCTTCTTTTTTGTAACAAAAAAAAAAAAAAAAAGTGAAATTTGTAAATTTTTCTCCAGAAGAATTGATTGCTTATAATGCCTGATAGAAATTATGAGGTAGATTCTTTCATTTTTTTTATTTTTAATGGCATTAAGGCTGCAACTTTAACACCTAAATAATTTAATTTGCTGCAATCAGCTTGAAGTAACTTGAAGTAAAATATGTTACTGAGAAAATGTTTTTTCTCAGTTACACTTTAGACTCTTTAATTACTTCAAAGTGTTTACCTATTTACTGTACAGGATAAAACTTGTGAAAAGGGTGTGTCTGTCTGTAATGTGAATACTTAGCTTGTTTGTGTACACACACACACACACACACACACACATGTGTGTGTATATATATATATATATATATATATATATATATATATATATATAAGAAATATTAAAAAAAAACAAACTGATATTCAAATATTGCTGCCTTTTCATGACTTAAAGCATAATGTGGACTCTCAGTTTGTTCTATGAAATATAGAATTTAGTATCTTGTCCCGTGAAGTGTCTGAAGATTGTGAGACAGCTGTATAACAAACTGATGGTCCACATGAAACTTTAAGTGAGGAAAATATTTGATATTAGGTTGGTGCAAAAATAATATCGTTTTTTGACGTATTTTTTAACGTCAAAAACGATATTATTTTTGCACCAACCTAATATATATGTATATCATTTTTTAAATTTTATAGACTCTGTTTATATATTATTTTTATATTTTACATCAAGAACTATATATATATATATATATATATATATGGGCATAGGAATCAACAATACATGATGACTATCAGTTTTATGCTTCAATGCAGATCCCATTGGGAGTGAAACTGAGTCACAGTGCATTGTTGATTTCTGTCCTTCATATCTATATCTATAAATGCTCTATTTCTGATATTGAGCCCTCTTCTAAAAAATAAAGGGAATTATAAGTAGTGTGTTTTATTTATTTATTTATATATATATATATATATATATATATACACACACACACACACACACACACACACACACACACACACACATTTCATATTCGTTGAAATTCACCTGTATGCAATATTTGAGGTCAGAACTTAGATTATATCTGATTATGATGGTTAGTTCTTTTCCTTTGACCTGAAAATTAGTCCCACATATCTTCTTGTACCAAAAGTGAAACAAATGTAATGCATAATTCAAATATTTATTTTACACGCTTTGTTGACATTTTATACTAGCTGAAGTCTGTGCCAGGTAAGTCAAGACTTGAATCGCAGCTGGTTAGAAATGATTTCTTTGTCCAGAAAAGTAGTCCAACATAACTTTTTACACCAAAGTGAAACAAATGAACCTTATAACTAAGAAATCCTCCCCCTTTTTTTTTTCCTCTTACAATATATGTTGCTAATTAAAGTGATTGTCATTATTGATACTTAGAAATACCAAAGAATGACTATCTTAATTATGAAAAATCTTTTTTTACGTTTTATATTTTGTGTTTGGGGGCTCTATATTAGAAAAAGACAAGTTTGTATTTAAATCCTTATCACTGTATTAATAGGTTGTGCAAACTTGTGGATCTCTGTGATTTATAACATCGCCCTGGCAGTAAGAAATGAAGGCAAAGCGGCTGTTTTAATGATAATAAAAGTGCTCAGTAATGGCTGTGGGGTTAGACTACTGGGCTGGAATAAGGTAGTTTTTTTTTTTTTTTTTACATCCATTTTATCAGATTGTGATGGATAACATGTTCTTCATTACATTTTGGTCGATGATAAACAAAATTTGGACGCTGCCAAATGAAACAATTCAGAGCAGTAAGAATCTAAAACCTTTTTTTTTTTTTTTTTTCTTTGCTATAAATCTCAAACAATTTTATCTTATTACAAGTAGATAAACCTGCTGGGTTGCTTTACACCAAATCCTCCCTGCCAATATACATACTTGTGCAATTTGTCTGATTTAATTCCTGGAAGCCTGGTTCTGTTTTACATCAAGTTATTAAGTGCAGGTCCTCTTAAAGACTTTTTTAAAACTATTTTTCAACCAGTAAAGGACCAAGAGCCATTCAATGTAGAAGATTACTGAATAAGTTTTTTTCTTAAAGAAAGTTAGAATTTAAATTAAAATTTGACTATCTACCTGATTTTTTAATCTATTTGATATTTAGATAGATGTTGACTTTTAGATAACAATAACCAGCTGATAACATTAGGCAGAGACTATAACAATTTAAACTTTAAATTTAAAAATGTTGTTATAGCTTTCTTTTTTTATCATGCTCCTCCTTCTCAAGACTGTAATATATTAAACAAAATTCCTGATAATATAGAAATGTTTCTCTACATTCATCAGTGAATATTTTTGGTTTTAGTGATTTTTAATGCTCATCATGTCAAGTGGCTTAAAAAAATGTTACTGATGTTCACTTTCAATCAAATAATGGATTTCACTATTTGGTTCCTTAATAAATCTTGAGCATCACAACTCTGTCCTTTTGGAAATCCAGATCACACTATAGTATCTGTTGATATTTCTTTTGAGTCATCTATTAGAAAGGAACCTCCTCTTATTCACAAGACTTCTTTCTGTTACCAGCTTAATGATTGGGATTCATTTCGTGACTTTTCTCGAGACTCCCCTTGGATTGATATTCTTAACCTTCCTATTAAGAATTGTGCCACAGAAGTTTCTTCTTGGGCTAAAGATGGCATCAATGCTTTTGCACATTCTAGGAAATACCAGGTGAAATCACAATATTCTCCTTGGTTTACACTGACCTGTTCAGCTGCTATAGCCCACAGGAATTCCTTTTTCTGGTTGTACTAGTGTGATAGTTCCAATCATGATATACCTATTTGTGTCTGATCATAATAATTATAAACATGGCCTCAATAAGACACTGTATAGCTTTTGATAAGTTTGTTTCTTGTGACTACCAGCAGCTCTGTAATTGTGTATTAACTAAAAGTAAGCCTTCTATCCCTCCTCTCTCTTCAGTTAATTTGTGGCGTTATGATCTTCTGAAGATAAAGAAGAATTTTTTCTTCATAAATTCTCTTTAAATTCTACTCTTGATTCATCTGGAGTACCCTTGTCTGTCTTTCCATATAGAACTGAGACTGTGATATGTATATAACTCCACCCATGGATTCTGCTGACTGGACCCCACAAAGCATGTAGATTAGATGGTATCTTTGAAAATAAATATATATATATATATATTTAGAGATTTTAGATAAAATCCAAAGAATCTGTAATGTTATTGGTCCTGATCTGACATCTCAGCTTCAGTCACTTTGCCACCACCGATATGTAGATTCCCTTTGCCTTTTCTATAAATACTTTTATGGTAATTCTTCTGACAAACTTTCTTCTATGGTACCTAGACTTTATGAATTTCAGTGCAGTACTAGATTAGTGGCAAGATTTCATCATTTTGCAGTTGAAATGGCTATGTTTATGTTTTCTTCTCTTACACTTGTTTTTCTGGCTTTCTTCTCGGCCAACTTTGATCTTCAAAAATTATTAGGTTGGTGCAAAAATAATGACATAATAATGTCGTTTTTTGACGTTAAAAAAATACATAAAAAACATCATTACGTCATTATTTTTGCACCAACCTAATAAATGCAGTGTTTTAATTCCTGTTCTTTTAATGTTCTCTCTCATTAATGTTTTTTCTTCATATTTTTTCACAATCAGTAACCCCTTGTGTCTTAGTGATTTTATTATCTTGCTTGGGGTGAAATGTTTAAAAAAAAAATATGACTTTCAATGATGGTAAATTATTGTTCTTGCTGAAAACACTGATTCTTGTTTGATCACTAAAGTTAAGCAATGTCGAGCCTGGTCAGTACTTAGGGAGTTGCTTGGAGATACTAGGTAATGTAAGCAACCTCCTGCTATGTGAAATACATTTCAGCTTTAAATAACCTTTAAAGAGTTGATAAGCCATAAAAAAAGAAATCAATGAATCTATTTAAATTGTTCCAGACATTTTTAATCACCTATGATTATGTAGCTGAAGAGTTGATTGACCACAAATGATAGGAGAAATTGCTTGAACCTCAGCAATATTTATCTCTGCCTCTTTATTTCTTTGTGTATCTATGTATGCTTGTCTATAAAACTCTGTAATTTAAATTATTACTTGTTATGATGTAACTAATCAGTTTGATAATTAAATTTCTCTTTTTTCTTTTACTTTTTCAGGTAAGTTTATTTGCTGTAAAGGAAAATTACAACAATGCTGCTCTGTTCAACTCTACCAAAGGTCATTTTGTGAAATTTCTTTTTTCTTATATTTACAATTTGAATAATTGTTTTCTTTTTTCTTTCTTTGTTATAAACACTTAATATTGACACTTATAAAGTGTCTTGTTTCCAAGAAGGCTCTTGTGGCTTACATCCATATCATGTTGAAATATTGGTTTTCATATGATCACTGAAGTCAAACCTGGTCAGTATCACACTGAAACACTGCTCAGTACTGAGATGGGTGAATGCTTGGGAATATCAGGTGCTGTAAACTTGGTTGTGCAGGTGGTGCAATGGAGAATGGCTCAGAATTGGAAATCTGAGAGCCAAATTCCAATTGGGTTTGTTGTAATCACTTACACCCAAATACCCTTGGGGAGAGTATTAATCTACCTCTTTTTCTCACAGCTATGAGTTAATTAATGGGACTTGTATCGGTAAAAAAGTATTATTATCTCCAAAAAATTACCATAATTTAATAATATTTTCAGGTTTTAAATAACTTGAAAAGGTTGATAAGTTGTAAAAAAAAAAAAAAAAAAAAAATCAATCAGAGGATCTTGTAAAGATGTAAATGCTAGAATTTTTTAATTTTTGCTAAAAAAAGAAAAAAATATCAATCTAAAACTGTGTAGAAATTGGAAATTATTTATAAAAAATTAAAATATCAAATAGGCTTTAATACTTGATTTTACAGAAAAGAAAAAGTATTTGTAAGAAAGTTATTGTAAACGTGAATTACACTGACTTTTTTTTGTTGTCCTTGATCTGACTTTTTTTTTTGTTGTCCTTGATCTGACTTTTTTTTTTTTTTGTTGTCCTTGATCTGACTTTTTTTTTTTTTTGTTGTCCTTGATCTGACTTTTTTTTTTTTTTGTTGTCCTTGATCTGACTTTTTTTTTTTTTGTTGTCCTTGATCTGACTTTTTTTTTTTTTTGTTGTCCTTGATCTGACTTTTTTTTTTTTTTGTTGTCCTTGATCTGACTTTTTTTTTTTTTTTTTTTGTTGTCCTTGATCTGACTTTTTTTTTTTTTTTTTTGTTGTCCTTGATCTGACTTTTTGTTGTCCTTGATCTGACTTTTTTTTTTTTTGTTGTCCTTGATCTGACTTTTTTTTTTTTTTTTTTTTTTTTTTTTAATATAAATCAAGAATGGAAATTCCAAGATCAGTTTTTGCAATTAAAAAATAAATCACTAAATCATCCATAAAATTTCACAGAAGAAGAAAAAAAAATTCTTTATGCTTTGAATTGGACCATAGTCATTTATAAAGGCTATAGAAGAAAATCCAGATGGAAAGACTGGAGGTAGTTGGCTGTCAAAACTGACAACCTTCTGATCAGTCCTGCAGCCAAGCTGGGGCTCCCAAATGTAATACTCTGAATTAGTTTGGATCTTGCCGAGAATGGAGGGAGCGTGTGGTCTGGGCTGCATATACCCTCCATATACCATTGCCCAGTTTTGCGCCTTGCAGCGTTCACTTGAGTGTCACAAAGGACTGAATTTTGACCAATCAACCAAACAGGGCACTATCCTCATCTTGCAAGATAAGTGGATACCAACAGCCATACATAAATTTATACAACTTGTACCAAATAATTGAGACACCTACCCCTGGTTCACATAAATAAGAAATAAAAAATTGCAAAAATCTGATAGTCTTTTTAGCTAATGTGCGGTATTCCTTTTGTATTGTAATCCAAAATGTATCAATATTTTATGGCACACTTAAAAACATTATGTTGGGCACTAGTGGGGTGTCACTGGCTTAATTTAATAACCTTCTCCTACTTTTCAAACATGCCTTTTTTTTTACCATTGAATTTGTTCTTAATTGCATCCTGTATAGATTTGATAAATGCTGTGGCCTGTTTAGAGGCCAGAAAGAAAGACACGGAAGACGAAGGTAGAATGAACAAGTGTATTGAAATAACAGAGAGATATATATATATATATATATATCTATACAAAGCAAGTAATAAGCAGATAGAAGTGTCTGTCCAAATGGTCAGGTTAAACTGTGTCTTGGCTGCTCACGACTCTACCCTAGGAAGTCTCACAGTTAGTATTTATGAGAGGAGGAAGAGTTCATTCTACGGTAGGAGGTCTTACCGCAACAATATACACCATTTTTATCATTACCATTATTTCTTTTTTTGCTAGTTTTAATTCCTCTTATTACTGTTACTTTTTACCACAACACAGTTTATACTACCATCATTACTAGTTCTACTCTATTGCTTTTTATCTTTGGCTGTAATAAGGAAAATTCATCCTGTAAAATAATTTCAGGAATAACTAATCTTGTCAAAAGCTTCTTTATTAGTCTTCATTGATTGTCTTTGATTCATATAAATTGGTTTTTGATCCAAATAAAATCATAGTAATAGTTGGATAACTGTTTTTTTTATTTTTGAGGCAATCTTATACACAATAGTTTTTTTTACCCCTTAAATGTTATGTCCCCTCAGGAGATAGATGGTCATAGTTTTCCAATTTCTTTTTAATGTGTAAATTGCTATGAATTCTTTTGAAGGATAGTGGAGAGATTTCCCTTTGCTTTCTCTGTTATCCACCACTAGCGAGCAGACCTTGATAGATAGGTGCTCTCTCGAGGAGGATCCTTGCTTTGTTCCTCTATTGGGACTCAAACCCTCCCCAGGCCTCAAGTGTAACTCATACATCAGATCTATTGTTAAAGATGTTGGTAAAATGGTAGGTTTATTGTATCACTCTAGTAAGTATCTGACTCTTCTTGCTATACTCTGTCTTTACTAGAGCCAGATAAGACCTGTCCAATACTCACTTGCCTGTCTTGATAGAATTCAAATATGTCCACATGGCCATGTGGGTAATGAATTATTTTCTACCTTACTATGGCCTTCCCATAGAAGAAACAGTGCAAGCTTTTTGACCGCTCTATCACTATTTATATGTCATATGTTCTGACAAGCTACATTCCTTAGTCCCACCACACCTGACCTTTACAACTGGGACCCACCTTGCAATGTACACAATGATGAATCATCCACCATTCCTTTTATATTCCTATAGTAAGTAAGATCCATTCGGACAACTCCTCAAGAACTGCTTTTTTTGTGGAGCTGATTTCCTCTGGGTGTTTTTCCAGTCACTACAATCTTGACCTTTTCAAGTCAAGGGTTAACTGTTATCTTTCCTGCATAGCCCCATGACCTTCACTTTTTGCCCTTCCTTTGCTCATACAACTCCACAAAGTAACCCTCTACCTTGATTGGCACTTGAGCCTTGTAGTAGGGGTGAACATTAGTATATATATATATATATATATATATATATATATATATAATGTATATAAAAAAAAATCATAGTTTTCCTTTTCAAACTGTTTTTCTTTGCTGGTTGGACACAGTCTGTTTACCCTATATTTGGTGAGGAGAGATGGATTCATGCCTTATCAAAGGCATTAAAATAAAGTAGATAAGGATAGAATTTAGATTCTTGTATAATTTGGATTCTTCTAACAATTGGATTTTGCTGGTAACATGTACACTACCCACATATTCCATAGGCTGATTAGTGCTTTAAAAAAGAAAAAAAGTGTATTAATGTAGGTTTGTGGATTTTTATGCAGGAGTTATTTAAAATTTTGCTGGTTTCTTTCTTTGCTGTTTTTCCTTTCTTTGCTGTTTTTCAATTTTAATAAAACAAAACGCTTTCAATTGATATTTAAAATGCTTTGTTATGAAAGGTCTTCAATAAATATAAATTTCATTGAATTTTATAGCGAGACATTTGAGAATATTAAAAGCTATCTTCTCTTCAAGTGTTTTGATGGCTTTGAATGAATTTTTGAATGATTGCTACTTAATCTCTATTGTACTAAACATCTGGAAATAGTCATCATTCGAAAATGGGGATGGAGGGAAAGAAAATGAGAACAATAAAGTAGAAAATCTATTTTGCTTCAAACAAATTGAATTCCTTGTAACTCTTGAAACTAAATTTATTTCTAAATTTTACCAGTTTTTAGTGAACTCAAATTTAAATTCAGTTTGTGGTCTATCGACACAAGTTAACCTAACATTTTCCTAGAATTATGTCCAGGCTATAATGGTAGATGCATTTTCACTACAGAATCTCTGGTTTTGGTTGCCTTAAATTAGGATTATTATATATATAGAGAGAGAGAGAGAGAAAAAAAAGATTGTCTATGTATGCTTCTTTCATTGTAGTTATAGTTCGCTGATGAAAGAAATTTGAGAAGCCATACTGTTTTTATGACAATGATAAAAAAAAAAAAAATGAACAAACTGCTAAAATATCACTGTAACTGGTTCAACATCTATGCTTGGTATTTCAAGCAATCAGACCATAGCATTGATAAGGTTAGATGTGTCCTTTTACTGTCTTCTTTTAAATTTTAACAAGAACATGGAAAATCCAAATTAACTTCAATTCAATTTTCATTGAGAAAGGACATGTGTGTTTGAAAAATCCATTTAACATCTTTCCTCATCATACTTCTATTTGATCAAATGAATTATAATATACTTTAAATATTATTAGCAGTACAACAAAACTTGAATTTAATTCATTAACCTATGAAACATTACACTATATATATATATATATATATATATATATATAATTTTATGACATTTTTTATGTTTATACGTTCTTTCTATAGAGCCACAGAAGAGCATTTTAAAAACAGTAAAATTGACCTTGCAAACCGAAACGCTCGTCTGTGGCTCAATCGGTTAAAGCACATCAGGCTATATGACGGTTCCGTATAGGATACAGGTTCGATTCCTGTCGGAGGATGCATATTTTCTATGAAAATTTCTTGGACTTTCAGGCCGGTAAATGTCGTTAATACCGTTTATTATAAACAGAGCATTTACTTAAATATTTGTATCTATAAAAAGAACATATAAACATAAAAAATGTCTTAAAATAATTGTTGGACTTTCTCCATTTCATAATGTGTGATGTCATATATGGCATGATGGGTAAATTGTCGCTGTTTTATAATTTTAATTTCACTCATGCATGTTTGTTTTTTGATTTTTGTCGACTGCACAGTATAGCTGGGTCAGTTAGGCACCATCTTTGAGAAAATGGACACCATGATGCAATTCACTATGCCAGAAATTTGGAAACAGCATGTTGTACTGCTTGGCATTCACAGCAGAAGTGCCAATATGAACATTTCAGAGTGTTTGGATGTCAATCTGAGGACAGTACAGAGAATTCGGAAAGAGTTGGATGAGTGTAATGGTGATTATGAGGGTGTTTGGAGTGAGATCACTAGTAATAACGATGTTATGCCTCTTTTCATCTTTCTAAAGGGCCTCAGACTCAACAGGGGGGCCTACATCAAGTGCTACACTGGGTCAAGAGGGTGGTTGCTGGAAGACACTATGGCTGTCAACAGGACTCTGCACCATGTCACACAAGCAGGAGAACCCTGTCATGGCTGTCAGATAACTTATGACCATATCACCCCTTACATTTGGCCACCTAACTCCCCAGACTACAACCCCCTTGATTATTATGTGTGGGGTGCAGTTAAGTGAGAGACCAACAAAACTCCTTGTAACACCAAAGATGAACTGATGGTAAGGATTATGGCAACATTCATGAACTTAAACTAAGAGACCATCCAGAAGAGTTGCAGGAGATTCCGAAGTCATCTGGAGGCTGTGGTTGAAGTGAATAGTGATTTTATTGAATAAATCTACTCTTCAGTATTTAAAGATCTTTTTGTGTAATTTTGGTAAATATTTTTGTTAAAATGCGATTACAATGCTATTTTCTTTTTTGTGAAATTTAGATGACAATTTACCCATTACACCCTGTATGTATGTAAACACACTCGCATATATATATATATATATATATATATATATATATATATATATATATATATGCACTTGGCTTCATGCCAGTGCTGTTAAGGTCTTGAGTCATCATTGGGAATCAATTTGATTTTTCAAGCTTCATCATAAGAATTGGGCATGAGTTCCTGGGCTTCATAAGTCTTTACATGATTGTCATTGAATTGAATCTAAATCATATATTGATAAAAAAACAACAAAAAACACAAAGTAAATCACTAATTGTGAAACATACTGTCAGTACATGGAAGTCACCAGGTTTAGGCTGTGTTAATAGCGTATGCTCCTCTACAGTTAGTTTTTGTTATTAGATTTAGTTGTAAACAAATCCCTGTTTGGCTGGCCATATCTGGTCATTGTTAAGGAATGAAAGAATTCAATTAAATTCTTTTCTTTTTTTTCTTTTTAAAGTTCTTCATATATGGTATTTTCTCCATGAATTCTGTGTTGAATAGTGATTAACTAAATTAAAATTATTCTTGAGTCTTGCTTATTATCCCTTCTTGTCTGTTCACTACTAAAGTTGAGCATTCAGTATTTTGTCTTGGTCCATTGCTTATTTTGCACTGTCTCTACCAACCTGTATAACTGATGCCAGATGATATGGTCCACCTACTGAAGACAGCTGGGTGCTGTAGCTAAAGAAAAAAGAAAGAAAAGAGGAGAGAATCCTTTTTTTATCTACCCAAAGAAAGGGAATAGAAAAGTTTTAACTGAAAAACATTAGATTAAATACTTTTCACTGATGGGAACAGGCAATACAAATTGTGGGTAAGCATTGGCCTCTTTCTGTCCCGAAGGACAATAAGAGTCACACTGTGAATCTATTCATCTGTCATTGGTGTCTGTCTGTGGGTCTTCTTCGTCTCCCATCAATCCTCTCTCAGCCTCTCGCCATGCTGCTTGCTCTTCCCATATGCCTCCTTCCATCTGCCCCAATCTTCAGCAACAGCTTTCCAACCAGCTGGATCGATACCACCTGCCTTTATGTTGTTATGTTATCCTGTGGGCAAGCAGGCACTATAAAAACAAGAGTGGCATCTATTTTGGATTTTCTGTTGCATTAAGAAGAGTTTGTTTTTTTGGACAGCTTATGAAACCGACCAGTGGCAAGTTGGACAAAGTTACAACTAATCAAATAATTTGGCAGATTTAGCAAAAGGGTGAAGGTATATCACTTTGCTGTTCTGGACAAGGCGAGTTTGATTCTTCTATTCTTAAAATGAAACTACAGTCCTCATATTGATTATGGTCATAATATTTAATCTATTGTATTTTCACGTCTTCAGGTGCTTTTTATATTTGGGAATCTTCAGAGAATATTTGTTCAGAGTCTGTCTATATTTCTGAGATGAGGTATTATGTACAGTATTTACATTATTTGGACTATTGTACGCTCTGGCCTTCTGGTTGGAATTTTGAACGGAACCCTTTATTTCGATCACTGGGGTAGACTGTTCTAGTTCCAAGTGCAATGTTTGATGGATATCAGTTATCTCCCTTAATTTTCCCTCTGAAAGTTCTCTACTGCCTTAATTTTCCCTCTGAAAGTTCTCCACTGCCTTAATTTTCCCTCTGAAAGTTCTCTACTGCCTTAATTTTCCCTCTGAAAGTTCTCCACTGCCTTAATTTTCCCTCTGAAAGTTCTCCACTGCCTTAATTTTCCCTCTGAAAGTTCTCCACTGCCTTAATTTTCCCTCTGAAAGTTCTCCACTGCCTTAATTTTCCCTCTGAAAGTTCTCCACTGCCTTAATTTTCCCTCTGAAAGTTCTCCACTGCCTTAATTTTCCCTCTGAAAGTTCTCCACTGCCTTAATTTTCCCTCTGAAAGTTCTCCACTGCCTTAATTTTCCCTCTGAAAGTTCTCCACTGCCTTAATTTTCCCTCTGAAAGTTCTCCACTGCCTTAATTTTCCCTCTGAAAGTTCTCCACTGCCTTAATTTTCCCTCTGAAAGTTCTCCACTGCCTTAATTTTCCCTCTGAAAGTTCTCCACTGCCTTAATTTTCCCTCTGAAAGTTCTCCACTGCCTTAATTTTCCCTCTGAAAGTTCTCCACTGCCTTAATTTTCCCTCTGAAAGTTCTCCACTGCCTTAATTTTCCCTCTGAAAGTTCTCCACTGCCTTAATTTTCCCTCTGAAAGTTCTCCACTGCCTTAATTTTCCCTCTGAAAGTTCTCCACTGCCTTAATTTTCCCTCTGAAAGTTCTCCACTGCCTTAACTCGGTATTGAACTCACTGTCACTGGATCTAACCAACGCCTTTATCCACTGTGCCATGTGTCCTTGAGGACATCTGGGTATGAATTTCTGGGTATTATAAACCTAATGTTTTCATATCAAGGACACAGTGGATAAAGGTGTTGGTTAGATTCAGTGACAGACCCAAAGAGTGTGAGTTCAATACCTGGTTAAGGCAGTGGAGAACTTTCAGAGGGGAAATTAGCAGGAGATAACTGATAACTGACATCCATCAAACATGGCACGTGGAACTAGAACAGTCTACCCCAGTGATCGAAATAAAGGGTTCAGTTTGAAATTCCAACCACCTGAAGAAGGCTGGAGCGTACAACGGCCGAAACGTTGTGATAAATATGGCGACAAAGATGAGGACAATAGTGTACATTTCAACTCCTTTGTATTTTTGATCTTAACACATTTTGCCTAATATTATTCACATTTGGACTATTGTTTCATCCTTCTTGTTGTTAGTGGATGTACAGCTGGTGCAATGGATAGCAAGATGAGGATTCAGTCTGAACAGATCAGTTCTTTTATAAGGACTTTGTGTATCACCAGGAGTGATTCATTCTTGAACCAAGGTTACAGGTGCAAAGGCACACTTAGAACTTTATAGACATGTAGGAAGTTCTAGAATTCATGTTTTCATGCCCAACAAGTTCATTATTTGTAGTCACTCTTAAGTCTACACAGACATTATATTACTGCCCTAAACTAGAAATATTTTTCAAAGCTTATTTAAAGATTTAGTGTTTAAAAAAAAAATTGAAGTGTTTGGCTATTGTAATCTTTGGGGTCATTTCAGCCAGTCCATTCTATGACCTTATTTAATTTCTTCGATTTTTTTTTTTTTTTTTTTTTTTTTTTTGAGTAAAGTATCTTGTGAAGTATTACATAACTCACATTGTATTTTAAACAGAATAAGACTAACACTGAAATTGCATAAAGAAGCTTTGAAAAAAGACTGGTTATATCAGGGTGTAAATTAGCAGACACATTGCCAAATCTTCCTCTGATTCTTCATAACATTGTTTGGTTATGACCTAATGTCTTCAGCAGCAATTGTTTTACAATATTTGAGGCCATATGAGGCACTCATTTTTACCTCCCAAAATAGCTAAAAAATAAAAAAAAAATATTCTCAGTTACTATACAAAGGGGTACTGAGAAATTATCAGTTTGAAAAAGAGCTTTTATTTAAAAAAAAAAAAATAAATAAATAAAATTCTGATATTTGGTCAGATTTTTTTTTAATGTTGGTTGGTCTGATAACTTTTCAGCAATCTCTCACATGTGGTACATTTTGCTTGTAATCCTTCTTGATTGCCCATGACTTCAGTAGGGCATTAAATATGGCATTCTGTTTCACTGGTTCCATTTTCTTTTTTCCCATTGCCTCTACCAATGTGTATGCATGAGAGATGCCATGTTTAATTTATCAAAGGCAGACATGGATCTTTCTAGATGCCTAGAACTAATATTATCATCCACAACACGTTTGTTGAAGGTAGCCTTTTCAACATCTTCAAAAAAAACAAAACAAAAATAGTTACTAATTAATCCATTTCAGTAGACAGTATGTTTGTTAGTTGATATGTAGTGTACAATGCTTGCAAGGTGATAATATACGTTAAAATACTACATTGGCAACTAAAAACATGCTATGTTTTTTAAATAACCTCATCAGAGTGAGACTATCATATGGATGTCATGCATAGCACCAAACCCGATCAGAAGTACCTCAACTGTTAGCTGTAAAAAACTGCTTTCTTAGATCTATGATTAAAAATGATTTTGAGTGAATGAAGCATGTTGGTCTTTGAGTGGACTATTCTTCTTCAAACTTCTTGGGTTAGCGCTACAGAATCACAGACAAAGAACTGTACCAAATAACAAAAACCACATCACATGTAACTTGAAGAGAAAATAATGACATAGTCATAATGATGATGTTCCACGTTACTTTAAACAAAAGGCTAGGAAGGAAGCCCCCATCTATAAGAGGAATTTGTGGACTTGAGAAACCGAATGTTTCCTTATTTAATTTGAAGGCTAGTATTACCATTGCCATAAGAGATTGTTCTCTCTTTGGGTTGAAGTGCAAGGCAAAATTCAGTGGTGAGTTATGGTTGTTGCCTGACGTCCTAGCTAGGATTAACAGGATAACTATCTACTTTATGACGCTAGTTGTTTATATACTATAGGAAAGTTCTAATGTGTAATTGTATAATTGTGTATTTTGTAATAGATTTGCTTTTAGTACCAATCATCTACCTTATTTCAATTTATAAAAACCCAAAAACTTTTTTAGATTTTCTAGCCATATTGTTAATTAGTCATTTTCTTTTGCTCTTTCAAACTTTTCAAGAGTCATTTTTATTTTTTTAAGAGATCTGTCCAATCTTAAATATTGTCTTCTTTTCAGGCAGTCCAAACTGATTGGCAAATTAGATTTTTTTTTTTTTTGTCTATACTAGTTAAGATTTGTAGAGAGATCAGATTGCCTTTTGTAGTTCTTTATACAAGAATATTGATTCGGAACTCCCAAACTTTTTGTCGCATTGTCTTCATTCATTTTCTGTCTCATTTGAATTTTTCAGTATCTTGATATGAAATGAAAAATGCAGTCTGTTGTCTTATTTTTAAAAAATTTAATTTAACAGATTCTTTCAGAAAGAAATCCATAAAATGTCAAGATATTTAAGTTTAATTCTGATAGATCCTGTTTAGGATGTGTTGTATTTATACCATTTTCTTTGTTTTAAGAAAAAATTATCTGCCTGTGTTAAATGATTATTTAATTTTAAAACAATTCTCCTTTTCTTTTTTAATCATTTCACCTCAAGCAAGGCAATAAAGCCAATAAGAAGCAAGGGGGTTAATGAGTGTAAAAAAATGAGAAAAAGAAAATATCAAAGAATGAGAACAATAAAAGAACAGGAATTAAGAAGAGAAAATAAGAAATGATATTGTATTTAAATTTTTGAAGATCAAAATTGGCTGGAAAGCAACTGTAGGATTTAGTTGGGCAAACTGACCAGTATTCGAATATATTGCAAGTTGAGTTTGCTCTGACAACTGTCTACTGGGGCCACTTGGTGGGTGGTTTATATAACAAGCTGGGATATCCCATAATGCTACTTGGGTCACCCTATTCTCTAGGTTCTGATTGGCTGTTGACTTTGGTGTGGATACTGTGATCAATAAATATTCATCATCAAACTGTATGGGTGTCTGTATTAAGTTACAGCCTACTTTTTGTCTGCCAACTGAACTCTAGTTTGGAACTTCCTTGCAATGGGGAGTATCATATTTTGATTCAACAGCAAGAGGCCAGAAGAGAGTTCCACAAGTGAAAAAGTGTAAAAGAAGAAACTGTTAAAATAGCCATTTCAATTGTAAAATGATGAGACCTAGTTACCAATCTAGTACTGTGCTTAAATTCATAAAGTCTAGCTATCAAAGAGAAAAGGTCATCAGAAGAATTACCATGAAAATAATTATAGAAAAGGTACAGAGGAAACTGATTGAAGCCAAGCTGCCAGGACATTGCTGATTCTTCTTTGTATTTTGTCTAGAATCTCTAAATATATAACATAAGCACCAGATCAAATGTAACAGATATATTCAATGCATCGATGAATGGTAGACCTATAAATATGTAAAAGATTTTGGTAAGAAAAATTATCTAGCATGACAGTGAACCAACTTTCCTAGTAGAAGACCTAGCAATTGATTCAATATAATCTTTTCACTTCATGTTGATGGAAAATGTTAGCCTGAGAAGGCACAATGTCATTCACCTGTAGGTTAGCATCAGCCATGCTGATGGAAGATTATTCTGTAAATACTCTAATAAAATATACTTTGATGATCTGGTGAATATTTCACTCGTCTCTAAAAACTTTTGTCAAGTCACTAAAGAAATATCAAGTCTATCTCTATCCTGATTCAATATTATACTTTTTCTATTAAACAATTCTGTACAGATAATTTTCATTGATTTCTACTTTCAATTGGTCTAAATGGGAACAGTACTTGTTCAA
The DNA here is from genome assembly GCA_963932145.1 of Acanthosepion lycidas. NCBI lineage: Eukaryota > Metazoa > Mollusca > Cephalopoda > Sepiida > Sepiidae > Acanthosepion > Acanthosepion lycidas. Next base: position 17,134,598 of record OZ010599.1, read on the forward strand.
ATCAGTCATTTGATTTTGTGGATGGTGCTCATCATACAAGATTCTTTTCCACTATACTTTGTCAGATTTTATTATGCAATTCAATGCTTCATAAACAAAATTACTATTAACCAAGCATTGTTGGTAGAATTTTGAGGGGAGATATATATATATATATATATATATATATATATATATATAAAATAATGTGTTTTGATAAAGCAATTTTTAAAGAAAGGGATGGATTTGCTTTATTTATATTATGATACAAAACTGAGCAGATGTATCTATTTTGAGAGTCAGTAAAAAATCTGTGTTTAAAGGCATTATTCAAATTTTGCTTGGTCATCCACACACACATTTAAGCTTTAAGAAACTGCAAATATTTTTCTATATAGTGCTTAATATTATTTTAATATTTTAAAAATTGATATTAATCTTTTTATATCATATATATATATATATATATATATATATATATATATATTACATGAGTTTCAGTTTGGCTTTTTTTTTTTTTCTTTTTTTTTTTTTTTTACAGTAGGGTTCACCCTATACAAGGCCCGTGGGCCACTCAAGGTAGAGGGTTATGTTAAGGGGTAGTTTATATGGATAACAGGGTAAGATAACAGTTGACTCAAGACTTGAACAGGTTAAGATTGTAGTGACTGGGGAAATATCCTCTTGAGAGTTTATTCCAAAGAGCAGTGGTTCACATGAAGAAGCTGTTTGAGTGGAACTTAATTTTCATTGATGGAATGTGGGTGATTTGCTACTATGCAAGTAACATGGTGGGTCCTAGCTGTGAAGGTTAGACCTGATGGAATCAAAAAATGTAGTTTGTCCAAGCACTTTCTATGGAATCAGTGAGAGACAGATTCAGCCTGTTAGAGAGAGGTTGTAGGGTGGAAAATAATTCTTCTCCAACAAGGGCTCTGAAATACTTTTGAACTCTATCTAAACAGGAAAGTGAGGACCAGGCAGCTCCCACCCAAATATGGCAACAATACTCCATTTTCAGCCTGATCTGGTAGAGGATAGTATAAGGAGTCAGTGGGGTGGTACAGGGAACCAATCATTTTACTTAGCGATGGATCCTATATAAGTGTTCCCCTTCATACAACAGATTGGCCAAAGAAAACAATAGCAATTGAGGACAGAAACATTGTGAGAGTTGTGAGGAAAAACACTCAAAAAAACAAGTGACATCACCAACAACCTCAGTACAGGGGTGAAGGTTTTGCAGTCCGCTGTTTGAAGAAGACTTTGAGAGCAGAAATATAGATACCATACCACAAGATGCAAGGCACTTATCAGCAGTATGAATTGGAAGGCTAGATTTGGAATTTGCAAGGAAGTACAGAGATAAGCGGGAAAAGTTCTGGAAGAAAGTTTTTTGGGCTGATGAGACCAGGATTAATCTCTTTCAAAGTGATCAAAAAGCCAAAATGTGAAGAAAGGATCTGCTTATGATCCAAAACATACAGGCTCATCTGTGAAACATAATGGAGGCAGTATTTTGGCTTGGGCTTGCATGGCTGCTTCTGAAACTGGCTCACTTATGTTAATAATGATTTAACTCACAATGGTAGGAGGAGGTTTAATTCAGTATTCTACAGAAACATTTTGTCTGATAATTTACAGAGAAATGCATTCAAACTAATTGGTAGGAAGTTCATCATGCAGCAGAGCAATGACCCAAAACATACTGCCAACACAAGAAAGGATTCCATCAGGAGAAAAAAGTAGATAGTTTTAGACTGGCCAAGTCAATCACCAGACCTTAATCCAATAGAGTATGCTGAAGAGGAGACTGAAGGAAAAAATACCCCAAAACAAATAAGAACTGAAAGAGGCTGCATTAAAAGTTTGGAAGAGCATTACAAATGAAGGATGCAACAGCTTGATGTCAATGGGTTGTAGGCTTGATGCAGTTATTGCAAGCAAGGATTATGCAACCAAATATTAAATGTTATTTACTTCATGACTATCTGTTTTTGGCAGCGGTTAAGGTTAACCCTAACCATTTTCTCACCTAAAAATGGGGTGATCTGATACAAATCGTGGTATGTCCTAAGCTGTTTAATAAATCTAAATGTAAATACTAGAAAATACAAAACAGATTCTGAACGGTTGTCTCATATTCATCTTTAAGCTTAAACTCAAATGTCTTCAGTGAACAACAAAAACAAAGGAATTGTCTTTGCCATTGAAATAGTTTTGGAGGTAACTATATATATATATATATATATATATATATATATAACGGTTTATTTAAGCAGCAAGAATACATTTAAACTTGTTTGATTGAATAATATTGACAAGTTCTGTCTATCCAATTTTTTAACTTTTTTAAATTTCTGAATTAGTGTTTTATATAATCAATAAATTTACAAAACTTCATTTTTAGTTTTTGTTTTTTTCCCCTCCTGAGTACTTTCAAATGTCTCTATATTCATTTTCAAGGATTTTGTTTTTTGCATGTTTATGGAACTGTTATTGGCTAATTCCAGCGTTCTTTTGTTTACTGGAATCAATTTTGAAATTATATATCTTAGAAAAATCTATGACAAAGTTAAAAAAAAGTTTGTCATAGATTTTCCTGAAATTATTCTGATATATAAAAATTTATATATTGTTTTCATACATATATATATATATATACTTTACAATGGATTAATACCACAGATGTCATGAATTGGTTTAATGATATAAATGATAAAAGCAATTGTTCATTTATCCAGTTTGATATTGTGGATTATTACCTATTTCCAGTGATCTTTTTACTTTGGCTTTGGAATTTTCCAGGGAATACTCTGATCTTTCCAATGTGGAGCTTAACATGAATATTATTATGAACTGTGAAAGATCTGTTCTTACCCATAACAAAGAACAGTAGATTAAGAACAACTCTGTTGACCAATTTGATATTTGTATGGGATTGTTAGACTCTGCTGAGTCTTCTGACCTTGCTGGTTTATTTATCTTACATAATCTTAGTGCCCACCAAAATATTAACATTGATAATATAGGTTTATATAGAGATGATGCTCGTATGGTGGTTAAAAATTCCACAAAAATTAAAGCTGACAAAATAAGGAAATTAATACATAGAGAATTTAAAAGTTTCAACCTTAAAGTTAAGATCAACACTAATTTAAAAAAAATGTAGATTTCCTTGGTGTTACATTAGACCCAGTTAATAATGTATTCCAACCCTACATGAAAACAAACGCCAATCCAGTATATATCCACTCAAATTCTAACCACCCTCTATTCATAATCAAACACATTCCCTCCTCCATAGAATATATGATTAGCAATAACTCTTCCAGTGAAGATGTCTTTTACAAGTATAGTAAATTTTATAACACTGACATAAAAAATAGTGTCTATAAGTGCCCTGACATTAAATATAGAAAACATAACAGTGATAGTAGGAATAAAAATAAAAGTAGAAAAATCATATGGTACCGCCACCCCATTTACCAAATGGTTTGTACTAAGTTAGGGCAGAAGTTTCTCTATTTAATTGAGAAACACTTCCCCAGAAATAATCCACAGTAAGATTTTTAATAGAAACACACTAAAACTTAGCTATAGGTGTACTGATAATCTGGAAAAAATTTATTAAAAAACATAATAAAATTTTAAATCAATACAAAAACCCAAGTAATAATTGCCATTTCAAACCAACAAACCCAGATAATACCAGTAAGTGTAATTGTAGAAGTTCTAATGAATGTCCATTACAAAACAGATGTGAAACATACTCTCTTGCTTACCTTACTATTTCCACTATAGAAAATCCAACAGTTAAAAAGATTTTATATCGGGAGTACCAAGAATTCCTTTTAAACTAGATGGTACCAAAATGTATTATCTTTCTCCAATAACATGTACAGAAATAGGACGTTCCTTCCTAAATATTTTTGCAACTTAAAAGAGAATAAAACCTCTATGGTAAAATGGAAAATACTGAAAAAACTAGAACTTGTAAATCTTTAAATGAACCATGCTTCTTATGTTTACATGAAAAATTAGAGATAATCAAATTTGCTGACAAAAAAAATCTATTGAACCAGAGTGAATTAACAGTAAATTGCTGACACAGTTTATTGTTTACCTTAAAACATCGTTAAATTTAAAAAATTATGTATTACCATTTCTTATAGCCATAATTTATAAGTATATAATGGTCCACCCTCTATGGCTAAGTACCTTATTTTTGTTTATTCAGCTTTAATCTTGCTATGTATTGCCACCCAGTTAATATTATTAATATCTTATATAGATGTTCCACATTTTTAATTTTATCTACAGGCCCATTTAAGAAGGTTCCTCAATATAAATTTAAAAAAAAAATTTTCTGTTAACTTTGTCAGATCAACCAACCCCTCCCTTCAACACCCTTTCAAACAATTGAACATGTCATATTTGTCTACAATCATGATACATTTGTTGCTGACATATTTTCCTCAATCGTCCACAATGGCCTGTCTATGTTCTAGTTTAAAAAATAACTCATTCACCTCCACCCTCTGAGCTTGCTTTTCTATTTAGCATAGATGTGACATTTAAATGATTAATCACGACATACCTACAAGTCTATTGTTAATTCTGACCTTATGTTATCCCCCCTTAACTTTTGGAAAAGTGGTAAAAATTTGTTTTTAAATTTCTTTAAAAATCATTTAATCACCTGTTACTTACCACTGCCTGAAGAAGTGAAATCAAAGTATTGAAACATGAAAGCTTTTGTGTAGTGATTTCAACATGTTTTTATCATAATCTTTTATAATAAAAATTATATAACTAAAAATCCATGGGTAAGTAATCCAAGTAGATCCTAATAATATAAAATATTAAAACTGATCCACAAAAGAAAGCTCAATATATTATAGAGCATACAAATTAATTGCATAAAAATTAAACTCTACTACCCCATTCAGATGGCCATTTCACCTCCTTGCCAATGCAAAAACGTTTAAAAAAATGAATTTTAATTTTTTAATTTTTTTTATTTTATTTTTTTTTTTTTAAAAACATAAGAATTAAAGAAGGGAGGAAAGAAAGAAGGAAAAAGAGAAACAAACAATAAATAAGAGGAATGGCATTAAAAGGGCAATAGGGAGACAAAACAAAACTAAGGTAGTTAGAAAAGGATGGACAGGAAGTCATGACATAGAACAGTCTAGACAGAAATTAAAAATGGTTAAAGATTAACAATGACCTATATTTAACATATCGACTCTTGCTCAAAAGGGAAAAACTTATAAAGGAAAATGCAAACATAAAGGTTAAGAAAAAGATTTTTAAAGATTATAGATATTTTTTTCTCCTTTCTTTCCTTCCTTCCTTCGAAGGAAGGAAAGAAAGAAATGTTAAAATTCTTTTTTTTTTTAATAAATGTTTTTGCATTTACAAGCCCCAGGGAGAATATCCCAGTGGTGAAATGTCCATCTAAATGGGGGGTAATAGTATTTTATATATATATATATATATATATATATATATATATATATATATATAATAATAATAATATATTTTCCATTTCTAACATTATTTTTATAGATACAATTATTTAAGGAAATGCTGTTTATAATAAACAGTATTAACTACATTTACTGGCCTGACTGTCTGAGAAATTTTGTAGAAAATATGTGTCCTCTGATAGGAATCGAACCTGTGTCCTACACGAAACTGACATTTGATTTGACAAAGGTCTGTCGAAGTACACATATTTTTTATGAAATTTCTCAAACATTCAGGCTGATAAATGTAATTAATACTGTTTATAAACAGAACATTTACTTAAATAATTGCATATGAAAAAAACAAAAACATTTAAACAGAAAATATATTAAAATAATTGTTGGTCTTAGTCCATTTCATTTTATATATATATATATATACACACACACACACACACACACACACACACACTGAAAATTTTACCAATATCAGTTAATCAATGAAAATAATTGACTTGTATAGTAAAATCTGACACAGTGTTGCATACATATGCACACAGCATCTCAATGTATCTAAGACTAGTTTTAGTGCTGTTGTTACCGTCTGATTTTTGCTTGACCCATGCTCTCTTGCAGTTCACATGATTGCAATTTATCCATTTTTTTATTGTGTAATTAGCTTTAAAAAATAGGCAAAATATTTTTTGTCGTACTTAAATTGCTAATTGAACGAGGAATTATGGTCCAGTATTTTCCCCCTGATGTTGAAGACATACATCAAAGCAATTAACATATAAACATATGTTTTTAAAGAATTTTTTTTTTTAAATTGCTTGATTTGGACGTTTTCACTTTGTCATCTTCCATGTCAGAATGTTATTTTAAGGCAATATCTTGATTTGTTCTACTATTAAGTGTAGAGTATTGTTCAATGAAAAATTTGTATTACAAGACATTGCAAACCATTTGGCACACATTGAATCGTTTGCAATACCTTCTCCATAAACTTAAAAAATCATTTTTTGTTTCAGTTAGATTTTTACCTTTCTTAAAATACAAGTGCAATTTACTGAAATACTTTCTACCATCATTATTAGTAATCAGTCAGCAAAAATGTCAGACTTGGCAATTAAAAGAAAGCAAACTGTTGTTATGACAGCTGTCACAATACAATCAAACATATTTTTTTGAATCCACAACTGAATATGTTTTTCTCACACTTACACTATAAAATATGTGTGTGTGTGAATAAGGTTTGGTTAAAATGTCTATTTGTCTATTTACTTGTAGGATCATTTTTAATAAGAAAATTTACCACTGGCATAAAGTAACTTTTGAGATTTACATGAGAAATCTTACATAAAGCTTTATTAAAATAATTTAAAAAAAACAAAAACAGACAAACCTTTAAAGCATTATTATTCATTGGAGCTACTGAAACTATCATATTAGATGGCATACAAAACCTATCCACCATTTATATTCAACCCAGTATTATGAAGTTAGGCTATGTATTAGTGTTACAGAATGTGTAGACCAAATAAAAATGGCAAAGCCTACAATACTGATCAGTACTTTGACAACCCAAACTGAAATCCATGACTGTGATGGATTGTCTTTTGATACAAGACAGGCAGTTCAGTTGTGGCAGTAGTGTAGGCAAGAACTCTGATACCTCTCTCTCTCAGATTCACAGTTTCAGCAGAGAGGCATGCCACAGTGATAGATAGATGATAGGTAACTGGTCAATCTGTTGATATTCATTCTAATTATCTGTTGATGTAGTCTATGATGCAGCATTGGGGGCTCTACTGAGGAATTGCTGATAGACAACTAAAATCCAGATGACAATACTAATCATCTTCAGTGTCTGGCAAGATCTAACTTTCATATCTTAGACCTAGAAAATGTACTTTGAGCTTTTTTTATACCTTGAAATATAATTCAGATGCAGTATTTCTGGGATAGGGAGTTATTATTTACAACAAAAATAAGGCCAATAGTATTAATAATTAATATTGTAAATCTTTGTGTTCAAAATACTGTAGCTGTTATTCTATTCAAATCTTCATTTTTTTTCTCTCTCTTGCTCATCCACTACTCTACTTGTAAGCTGTATTTAAAGCTACTACTTGATAAATTGTTGTTTCTAATCTGAAAATGTAATTAGCATTCATCGTTTTGTTCAGAAAGTAATCCAACACTCTTAGACAGAAATGCTTTATCTTTTCTGTTTTTGTCAGAATGCAAAGAGTTAGCAGACATTTCCAGCCTGAAGAGAAACAGACTCAATCTCTTTGTTGTCATGCAAATATAGCAATGAAAGGTTATCACCCAAAATAAACCCCAAGGAAAGGGTCTTCTCACATTAGATGCATTTTTGTTTCAGTACATCACTGGAATACCATTCTAGTCACAAATGGGTTCAGTGTTAAAAACTTGCAGAGCAGAATAAATGAAAAGGGATTACTACAGAGCTGAAATATTTGCTTAGAGAGTCTCACCAGAGAAGAGAATACCTTGAATATTGTTTTAGAAGTGGGGGGTGAGGTGTCACTGTAAACATGATGAAAGGAGAGGATTGAAGTTGTCTGTGGTACCACATGACATAGTTGTCTGTGGCAGTTGTTTTGTTCTCTCTATGCTTTACTGAGAAAACTCTTCAGACATTTTATTGGGTGTGTTGATGAAACTCAACAGGGTTATTTAATATTGCTGAACATAATATCTTCCTGAATAATAATTAACCTTTCTTGGTTACTTTTACTGAAAGCAACATTATATTTATTGCAATGGTGCTTGCAAAGAAACTTTTATTTCTGTTTTGTTTGTATGTTTGTTTTTTAGTAAAAATTGTCATTTTTCACTAACAGAAGCTGAAAATATTAAGATATATAAAAAATGTTCAAATTTTCAGAAAAATGTTTTAAAAACATTTTTTGTGTGTATCTATATGTGTTTATGTATGTATGCATGCATGCATGCACGCACACATACACACACACATGTGTGTGTGTGTGTGTGTATATATATATATATATATCTATATATATAATATATATAATCTGTGGGGAGTACAAAATTTTATTAGAGCTTTAAAAATGGAAATATTAAAATTATATATAAATATATAAAACAAAAGGGTATGAGGAGAAAGGACAAAAAAAATTACTCACCATAAAGTGGTAGATTGAAAATATAACAAAAAAAAGGGAGTGGGGAGTACAAACTGATTATCACCCTTCAGAGTCAATCAAGGGCAAAAGCATATAAATATGTGCACAATGACTAAAAAAGGAGAAAAACAATACTATTCTGATTCTCTGGTACTATTTTTACTCCCTTTTTTTTTTTTTTTTTTTTTAATTGTTCTGCAAGTATTTGTCTGGTTAATGCCTGCTCTATCTATCTATCTATCTATCTATCTATTCCAGTCTGTTCATATCTATCTATCTATCTATCTATCTATCTATCTATCTATTCCAGTCTGTTCATATCTATCTATCTATCTATCTATCTGTGTGTGTCTGTTTTTTTTTTTTTTATCTATTATAATAAAAAGCATGAATAGTAATAAATGATGGAGCATGGAGAAGCTATGATTTAAAAAAAAAAAAGTATCATAATTTTGTAAATTTGTACAGTATTCTAGAAAAATAATTTTTCCTCTGAAAATCCAATAAAAAATTTTAGGTTCTATATTTGTTTATTAATGCTTGTTTTTCGTAAATTTTTATAACGGTAAATTAGTACTTGATTGGTCGGGTGTTGCAATTCTGATAGAACCAGTCTTTATGAACAAAATAAACAATTTCAGTGTCTTTTTTTTAAAACAATTAGTATACAGTGAACTAATTTGATTGCATTTATTTTAAGCATTTTGACTATGTATGTCTCTTATTTTGTATGACTTTCTCTCTCTTTAGCCACTTTCTTATTTTGTTCATGTATTCGTTTCTTTTGAAACAAAGGAAATTCAGATTTGGCTCAATCATGGAAGATGGGTGCAGTATAAAATTACTAATCCTAACAGCATTTGGCTTACAGCCATATCACATTGAAACACTGGTCATTATCTAGATGGGTGACCACATGGGAATACCAGCTGTTGTAAGTTTGGATGCACAGGTGATGTAATGGTCAATGGCTCAGAATTGGAAATTGGAGAGCTGTATTCAAATTCCAGCTGTGATTGTTATATTTACTCATGCACAAATACTCTTGGGAAAGTTATGAATTAACCTCTTCTCCCTCCAGCTATGGGTTAATTAATAGAACTTGTGTCAGTAAATCATTACTATCTCCAAAACAATATTACAATCGAAGAAAATATTCTGGTTTCAAATAACCTGCAAAACGTTGATAAACCATAAAAAAAACAATCAACTTAACTGTGTCCATGTATTGTCTCAGATTTCCAAATAAGTTTTTACAAACAGACGTGTTAAAATTTTAATTTATGTAACAAAGAAAAATATGCGATATTCATTGCAAAATTTGAACTGTATTTTATAAATGGTCCATTTTAATTAGAAAAGGCTTTGCTTACTTGAAACAAACACATTGGATAAACTTGAAATCTGAAATATAATACTTAAAATAAAATCCTCCTCATTTGTCAATTTTCTAAGGATTTTATTTTTGGGTACATCATTAAAGTTATATATTTATTTTACACTTGTATATTATGAGCAATGTTTATCTTACACTAGTTTAGAACAGAATCTGATAATGAGAAAATACCTCTAAATAAGTAATATATGTAAAAAAAACAAAAAAAAAAAAAAAACAAACTTGTTTTTCATTCAAATTACTGATTATTTCTCTCTTTTTGTTCTCATGCTGGCAATTTCTTCAATAATTCTAATTTTCTAATGATAATCATTATGTTTCACTTTTCCAGTTTACTAAGTGAACAATACAATTTCTTTTTTAGTCAGTTTAAAACCTCTAGAATATAACTATTTTTTTTTTGCTCCAAGTATTATATTGACTTTCTATTGATTCTTAGGCATTTATTGACTTCAGTATCAACTTGAGACGGTTGATATTGGCTTATTTGAAAAGTATTGTAAACCTTAGTGACTTCCTGATTGATGCAGTCAGTGAAATATAAAGTATTTTTTTTTTCAATATTGTTAAAAGTATTATTGTTGTTGCTAGTATTAAAACAAATTATAATTATTATTAGGTTTAAATATTAGTGGTATCGAAATCTGTTTGCATTATTCCAATTTTAATATCAGTAGAAAATTCTTTGTCTATACCTATCATTGTTGCTATTGATATCATTATTATAATTATTGTTATTTTCATTATCATCATTATACTAGTATAGTACACATATAAAATGATGGATTATTTATGTATGGTGCAGATGATTTGCTGAAGATCAGAGTATCTGTGTGCTCTGTGGAAAATGTTACTAATATTACTATTGAATAACTTTTTATTTATTTTTCCAGATTCTTCTATTTAAAGAGTTTGTTTTTTGTATCAGACCATATGATCCTGTCTACAAGATAAGCATTAATATGCATTGATGTCTTTTATTATGATATCTGGTTTATTAGTTTCTATGGTGAAGTAACAAATCAAAGAAAGAACTTCTAGAACTGGTGGTAGTTTTTGTTAATATTGTTATTCATTATGGCATAGGCTATAATGTTAGCATATTTTCCAATGAAACTGTGCCTAGTTTTTTTTTTTTTTTTTTTTTTTTTTTTTTGTAACTCATTTGGTGCTTGGTGATAGCAGCAAGATATTAAAGATAATCTCCTCAGTGTATAGACATTAGACTTTGGATCTACTCTGTATATATCCCTGGTAAGATCTTGTAAGCAGACTTCTATCTTGAACTTCTGTTTCTAATTGTCAGGATTGGTCAGGTTTTTGCTGATATCAGCCATGTAAGAGTTTCCTCCCCACCCTTTCCTCATTTAGTTTTCATATTGGTTAGGCCTTTAATTTTTACTTTTTCTTTGATACTATTTGACACCTTTGTTGATATTTCGCTCTCTTTCATTTTGATCATTTAACTGCTGAACTTGTTTGAATTTCTGTCTTTATTTATTTGTTGAATGTATTTTTTTTATTTCATTCATGCTGGTAAGCAAAGTTTATTATTTAGTCATTTATTAGTTCAAGATATCTTTCAAAACTTATGATTGCAGTCTTAGATGTGAGTTTTAATTGGATCCACCTTCTAACTCATTCTATGTAGGTACAGATGATCTACATCTCTTTGGGGATAATGCATTTTATATAGGGTTAGAACTTTTCTGATCTTTCTATCTATTTTTTACACTTGAAGATTCCATTTTATCACATTAAAAGAATATGTAATGCTTGGTATTCGTAAGGTGTTAATGGCTTCAAACTTAATTTGTGCATTTAGCTTGTAGTAAGTTGAAACAGATCTAAATTCAAATCTAATAAACAATTCTTTTAGATCCAATAAGAAAGCTTCTTTTGAATTCAAAGCTATTTAAAATTTCAAAGGATTCAGCTGACAAGATCCTGATAAGTTGCTCCAGTTTGAAAAGAAACACTTTTCTTAGATTTATGGACCAATCAGAATGACTCTGAAAATATCAGCTTGTCTTGAGCCAATTAACCTTTATATAAGGAACAAGATCCATTAATAGAGCCAATAGGTCCTTTTTGTCACTTCTGCAGTCGTGATACATACACTGACCATCTGGTCAAAGAGTCAACTGTCCACTTTGTAATCTACACCCCCTCACACACACACACACACACACTTGTAGTGTTTACATGAATTTCTTAAGCAACTGGCTAACTTTTTGTTTAATAATATTGTTGGTTCCAATTTGCTAGGAATTGCTGGAAAACACTTTCCCCTCCCCAATTTATAAGCAGAAGTACACAAATGCATGCTGGGATTTCTTCCTAGCAAATAAAATAGGCTGGTTCTCAATTTCATCTGGCTTGGTCCCAGTCTGTTTTGTCTTGAAGTCAGAATACTACATTTGCTTGTCTGAACTTGCTCTTGTGTGTTAACCCCAATTCTTGTCACTGTTAATTTGCCTTGCATACTGTTTGTTTGATTTATATATTTTTTACTCTGTTCTTTTCTTGTTATTCCTTATTGCAAACTTTGTCAATTCTGTTGGACAGTTCTGTCATTTATTTAACATTTAAACATGGTCACTCACTCTACAAATATATGTTTCATTTTACACTTTTCTTCGAAGATGAAAATTTTGTATCATTAAAAATGATTATCGCAACTTGATTTGAAATCGCATCTTTTTTTTGTTTTCAAGTGTTATTTGAATTGAATTTCAAGTTTTTTTGTTTTTTTTCACTCAATTATCACAAGTCATATTTTTATTGGCAGAAGATCTATCTCTGGGGTCAGAATTAAGTGATTGTTGATTCCACCACATGCTCAGTCTTTGCTTATTACTCTTATATATCTAATACATTCCCTTCAAATTTTTTCTTTCATTGTTACATGTTGGATCAATTGTATTTCATTGATTCTATGATATTTTTGTTTCTTTCTGATCTAGGTACACAAATCATGATTTCATAAAATTTTGTAGCCATTGTCTGTTTCCATTTTTAATTTTTTGATATTTTGTCTTAATACATTTGTCAAGATGCAGTGACTGAATTTCTTTGTTATTGCTGAACACTTTTTAATTCATTATCATTTTTGGCAAACAGTTTCAAATTGTCCATGTATAATGAGTGATTAATAAATTTGTCCATAACCTTTTATGTAGTTGGTTGAGAGTAGTATTAATGCAATGCATTATAATAGTCAGGGGATGGGGATGTTTTCATGAAATATTCCACTGTTAATTCCCTAAGGTATCACATCTAATCTAACCATTAATGTGGTTGAGGATAGGATTAAAACGCAGTCTTCTATATTTTCATGCACACTTCTAGAAAATTAATAAAATAGGAAAATGTTTATTAATTCTAATGACTTCATGGTCCAATCATAAGAGACAGTATCAAAAGCTTTATTATATAAGTTACCAGTATTTTTAACAATATTGTAATTTTACTGATTATTCCCTTTCTTTTTTTTTTTTTTTTTTCTTTTTTTTTTTTTTTTTTTTTTGTAACAGCAGTATTTTGGTATTACTGTTTTCCTTACATAAGAAATTGAAAAATTTTAAAATTTAAACTGTGAATTGATATTATCTAGGCAATAGGCCCATTTTTTTTTTTAAATCTGCAAAATTTCCTTTGCCAGAACAAAAAAAAATGTTCTGTAACTTATCAAGTGAGTAACCTTGATCGTTTTGCAAAAACTTTTTTTCTTAACATTTATCTTAACTAATCTAATACAAACAAAGGAAGAGATCTGGAAAGTTAAAAATCTGAATTGTTACAAATGTTAAATTATAAAAAGCAGACAGTCTAAAAGGCTCTTTTGTACTGCTTTTAACAATTTATCTTAAGGATGCCAATTTTAAATTGAGAAATTGATTTGTATTGGGCAGCAATTAACCAATCAACCAAGAGTCAGACAAGAGTCCCCCTCACTCCATATGGAGTAATCGCATCTTCACCATATCATTAGCAAACTCTTTGAGATTATTACCAACAAGATGTTAGTTGATCACGTCACCAGAAACAACCTTCTGAGTGACAACTAGTATGGCTTTTCTTCCTCTGTGATGTTTTAACTGCCATTACACACAGAATCAGTGAAGTTCTCAGTGTTAGCTTCACCACAAGAACAATTGTCTCAAAGGCTCTTGGCAAGGTGTGGGTTACGGCATCTCTGGAAGACTTTATATATATATATATATATATATATATTAAGACATTTTTTATGTTTATATGTTCTTTTTATCGATACAAATATTTAAGTAAATGTTCTGTTTATAATAAACAGTATTAATAACATTTACTAGCCTGAATGTCCAAGAAATTTTCATAGAAAATGTGCATCATTTGACAGATGATTTTCTCTAAAAATTTCTCATACATTCAGGCCAGTAAATGTTGTTAATACTGTTTATTATAAACAGAGCATTTACTTAAATATTTGTATCTATAAAAAGAATGTATAAACATAAAAATGTCTTAAAAAATAATTGTTGGGCTTTGTCCATTTCATATATATATATATATATATATATATATATATATATATATATATATCCTAGTGAACCAGGAACTACCTACCAAGGTTTCACCTAATAGATCTTCAGGATTAAACTGATATACACATACACACGCACACACAAGTTGTTACATACGGACAAACAAGTCCTCACAACAAAGATGCATATTTGTTTTGATGCATAAGAATCTCATCAGGTGAAGAACAAAGATGTCAGCTCATGTAACCAATTGTCTGTATGTAACAACTTATAATAAATAACTATTGCTCTACTCTTGGTATTGAGACCTCTTTTAAATTAATGTTATAAACGTTTGAATTTATATTCTTTTTGTTCTCATTACATTTGTGTGTTATATATATTTGAGTGGACTCAGCAGTTTTCAATCTGCTTGTCTGAATCATCTTCAAGTGAGAGCATAATCTAAAAGGTCAGCCAATCTAACAGTAATCTCATCCTACATTCCTCACTCTTGCTCCATATGCAGCCTTTGTAAATCACTAGTGGGTCTTAAGTGCCACTTAAAATTATCGCACAAAATTTCATAACTGAATCAATTAAGCTGTCAGATCCTCATACGTCAAAATTGACGGGAGAGTCCATTATACACACACACACACACACTAATTTACACTATTTACATCTTTTGGACTGTTGTCCTTATCTTTATTGCTATGTTCATGATGTTTTATACACTCCGACTTTCTCCATGTGATATACATTAGAATTTTGAACTAAAAGATAATGACTAAACTAGACTTGAAGAGATCAAAATTGTAGTTGGGAAAACATCCTGACATGAACTAGAAGTTCTTGTTAAGAAGCTTGCCAAATGAAACTTCTTACTATAGGAATACATAGGGAATGGAGATGATTTACCATTGTATACATGGTATAGTGGGTCCCAGTTGTCAAGGTCAGGAATGGTGGGACTAAGGAATAAAGATTGTTATGAATGGACAGTCTTCTGTAACCCATGCAGTCAATGCCGACATCCACCAAAACTCTTTACTTGGTTTTACTCTCTGCTTTTTATTCTGAAACATTCTCGGATCATTATTAAACATCTATACAGATGATACCACTTTATGAATGTACTTCAAAAAAACAATATGAGCAGAGATTTGCAGTTGATCTCTCCTCTAACATATCTTTAACAGCTCAATGGTGGGCAAAAAGAAAATGCCTTCATTGTTTCATCATCAGCCATCAAAGCCTGAGTTTACTTCATTTGTGATGAGTGAGATTACCTTCTCAATAAGCCTTCTTTGCTTTGAATGTCTATTGGGTCTTACATTCACTCTAGACCTCGTGGATCTCATATTATACAATCCATTGCTAAAGATGTTGAAAAAATTGTCGGCACTTTGTAAAACTTCAGAAAGTACTTGACTCCTTCTGCCATGGTTTGTCTTTACAAGATTTAAACCAGAAATGAAGTATTACTACCATATCTGTGCTAGAGCAGCTCTATCCCCACTTTTCAGCTTTGATAGTATTCAAAATCGCTTATGCATTTTGGGTTGGGGTACTTGTTCTTTTACCTTGCAGCCTCTTTCTCACAAACACAACTTTGTATCATTAGTTCTATGATAAATGATCAGATTAGCTTCGTTCTTTAGTGCCACCAGTTCAGATCTTTATAGCTACAACATGTCATGCTTTGTCTACAATTGGATCACCTTCATTTCATTCATATTCCAATTCTGAAGAGGAAGTTATACACAGATTGTTTTTTCTCAAAAAACTGCTACCTTTTGTAAGTCTTCCATGTGAGTGCTTCTCTGAACACTACAATCTTAACTGCTTCAAGTCGAGTTTCAGTTGTTATCTATCAACCATATCCTTATAATTTTCACTTCCTACTACCTCCTCCTTATATTCATATCACACATCTCATTCATTATCACTCTACCATGGGTGGCTCTTGAGCCTAAAAACAATTGAAATAAAAGCTATGCTGCTGTGGTTTCTGTAGAAAGTAGTCTTTTTATGGTGTAGAGTTGCCAGCCCCATGGATTTTGAATTCAGTTATTTTTCTTCTAGACTGGTTGTCAACCAAGGGTAGGGGCCCAATCTACCCTGCTATTTAACTCCTAGCTGATGGGAGAAGAAATTGATTCATACATGATTCATATGAACACAATACTCTTGGAGGGGGAATATGAATTCAGCATGCCAATGCCACATGAGGCACAAATAACCACTACATTGTATGTACATCCAATCAGCCAAGACATTGCAAATATTTTCAATCCACAAATAATTTACTTCATGTAAAGTGCTTTTTTTGTAATTTAAGTAAAAATAATTACTTTTTTCAACAATAGTTTTCCAACAACATCTTGTTGATCAGCAATTGATCTTTGCAGCCATAAGATACCCTCACTTTTTTCTTTACTCCCATCTCTTTGCTTTTCAGGGATAATGTTATTAGTTCCAAGGAATTGATATATTCTTTCAATTAAAATCCCTATAAGTATCTCCTAAGTTTTGGGTAAACTTGTGATTGGTTGCTAATTTTGGTGTTTGGTAGTATTATTAGTTTTAAGGCTTAAATAAGTCATGTATTTGGTTAAACATTTCAGATTTGATAGAAAACACATCTGCTCATGGTTTGTGCTTAGATGGAAAAGCCTTTAAATGAGAATTAAGTTTTTCTTTTAGTTTCTTTTACTTCTTTAATGTCTATGGTGTTCCTATTTATCTCTTTCTGCTTCTGTTTGGTATTCTTAATCCATTTTTGTCCTACTCTTAGAATCCTCTTCATTTCTTTGTATTTTATTTGAGAACACTATTGTCTTCACTTAATAGTGTTCTTTTTTTCAGAATTGTTCTTAATTTCAAACTGACATTTTGTTTATAAAATTCATTTCTTTTCTCATACCTTCTCTTCATGTTTTTAGTTGGACGCATTGTTTCAGGATGTCTTTAAAACATTTCCTCTTTAATGATCTTCTTTTTAACTTTTATTCCTTTTCATACTTAAATATTTAAGAGTTTTGCTCACAGAGCTTCAATCATTTTCTATTTCTCTTTTCCATAAATATCAGGATGTGCAGGTGGTGTAATGGATAGCAGTTCAGAAGGTGAAATTGGAGAACCAAGTTCAAATTCTAGTCTGCTTTGATACATTCACTTACATTGAAATACACTTGGGAAAGGTATAAATCTGTTTCCTCCACCAAGCTATGGGTTAAATAGTATGATCTGTCTGGGGAAAATCCTTGTTATTGTTGTTATATCCTATTCTTACAATCCAAAAATATTTTAGCTTTAAATAACCCACAAAAGTTGATAAGCTCTAAAAATCATAAAAACAATAAAAATAAATCAATTTCCATAATGGTCATTAATGCTTATTTCTTGATTTAGTTTTTCTTTTCCTCAGTTTTTGTCCTGATATGACAACAGCAATTGAGTATATTACTTCATTGTGTGTGTGTGGGTTTTTTTTGGGGGGGGGATTTTTTTTTTTTTTTACTATTTCTTTAATTGCTTTACCTGTTGTTCTTTAATAATAGTTTTTCATTTTTCTATTATGTCTGCCTTATTTTGTCCATTTATTTCTTCTCTCGCTCTCTCTCTCTCTCTCCCATTGTATTTTCATGTCATTTTTTGTTGGTTCCCTAATATTTACATTTCCTTAACTTCTTCCTTATTTCCATTGCTTTTCTTATTTGTTAACAGATTTCATTCTTTCCAGGGTTTTTTTTTGCCTATAGTTATTTTCGTTATCATTTTCATAAAAGTAATGTGGTCCTATCAGCCCTGCTACTGACTATTATTTCGTCTCGCTCACTTACAAAAACATATTTCATGAGGTCAAAAACTTGGTCACTGGTCATTGCTTGGGGTCTCTGGCAGTGGAGATATTCTTCCTGGCAGTAGATTCCAGTTAGAGATCAAGACAAAATTCTCTTACATGTTATGATTTATTAAAAAAAAAAACGTGAAGCCTCTCAGTTACAGTTAAAAAGTTCTCGAGTGGATTTTGGTTGAGTGATGATCTCACATACACACAAATGGTTCATAGGATTTCTTAAAAAAACCAACAAAACTACTGTATTTAGCATCAAATTTCCAACAACAAAATCTATTTGATTTTAAACATGATTGAAGTTTTGAACTTCAGAATCAGAGGTGATCACAACATGCAATAAGTGAGTGAATTTGTTAATTCTGAAAATTGTTTTTACCTCATCCAGTAAGTTCTTGACTTTATAAGCCAAGAACAAAGATGGTAAACTTTGGAAGATGTCTGATAATGATAAGAGTAGTTATCAGGCTATAACTCATCTGAAGGCATAAACAGAGGTTTCAGTTAATAAAGAATCCATCAGACAAGCAATTAAGAATTCAGGGTTTAGACACAGTAAAAGATTGTGCATTCATATCTGAAAATGATTATCAAAGACTGGAATTTGCATGATTTTAGATGATTAGAATAATAAATTGGAAAGTTTTATCTGCACTTAAAATTCTATGGCGCAATGTAAATAACTTAGGATGTATTTGTTAATGAGCAACTAATATGCAAGAATGTATGTTAGAATCAGATTAATTTCTTATCTAATATATAAGTAAAGAAAAAGTCCAAAGACCAAAAAAAAAAAAATAATGCCCATTGTCCTTTGATAATACATGTTATCTCTTTAACTTACTTAAAGTTCTGAGATGACGCATCAAAAGGAACAAGTCAACTTGTAATACCTACAAAAATAGATTGGTACATAGAAGGCAAAGAAGTGCCACATACGGAATTTAATCCCTAGGGAAAACACCAGCTGAGACCAACATGAGATTAAAATAACATGTATGAAATAATGGGTTCCATTCTTTGAAAGTTACTTTGAGCATTTGAATCCATTAAATGCTACTTTAGAGAAAAAAAAAAAAAAAAAAAGAAAAGAAAAAAGATTAATAAAAATTAAATTCAAATAAAAAATTTAAAAATGTAACCTTTACACTCTGCATTATTAATATTACTGCCCTTTCCACTGCATTCTTTTTCAAGGTCTCTCAATTGCAGTATTCTTATTGTTAATTTTGTTCAAAGTTGTTTTCTGTTGCCATAGAAGGATATGACAACACAACTATGAAATTCAAACACATTATTGTTCAGGAATCAGTCATCTTCATTGGCAGGATAAACTTTTAGTACTGCAAATGAAGTCATATTCAGAGTGATAAAGGTTAATAAATATTTGTGTCTACACAAGTTTTTCTTTTTGTTAACATTAACAGCATAAAATTGGTTGACTGGAACTGAAAATAGCATTCCACGAGCATCAATCAAATCATGTGAACATGACTCATTTGTCCAAAGATGGTGATAATAAGATTTCAAAAAGATCATGTTCAATAGAATGTATATTCCTGATGGAAAAACAAGTTTCTCATTGTTCAGTCTCTCTATAAAGATTTCAAGATCATTTTTGTTATTATTTTCGCTTTTGTCTAAATGTATTGTTGACATTGCAATTACTTGGTTCTCAGTCATTGAATGGTTAATATGGAGAAAAGTAATCCTCATGATGGAGTTTTTAAAGCACATTCTTAGAAGCCAGTACTTGGCTCCCACTTCCCCCATCAGCTTCAGAAATTTGAATACCAGTATAGGTAACTCTGTCAGGGTCTTTAGATCATGCCAATATCATTCTTTCTAATGTCTACACTTAAGACATCATCTATTTGTCTATCTAAAGATTCATCGTCTCTAAGCTACAACTGGAAAAAATTAATATATTTAATGTGGATATAGACAACACAGAATGTATATATATAGGTGAAGATAAATTAAGAATTACATTTACAAAGCCAAATCAATAAGTCTAAGCATCAAATAAGATAGAAATTAACCAGTCAAGTGTTTGTTTTGTTCAGTTATTGACTTGCAGAAATGATTACCAAACTAATTCTGCATGTTTTCTAATGTGCTGCTCTTGTGTTCCTACCTGTGAATATACCAAAAGTTATTATAATAATAATGAACAGGACAAATTTATTACTAATATTAAAATTAAAATAATGTCTGATATATAGAAAGATTTTATTTTTTAATTTTTATTATAAGGTTTCACTTACATTGAAAAAAATTCATCATCTGTAAGGGTTTTGTTAAACCTCCTTTGGCAAAAAAAAAACCCCCAAAAAAAGCAGATGTTGAAAAAGAAAACATACAGAGTTTTTTGTATGTTTAATGGCCAACACAGACTTGTGCCATACTTAACAGGAATTACAGACAAGAAGGAATTGATTTATGCAATGGAGAGTGAATTGTTTATTGTCTTGGTTTATAAAGGGAAAATATAGATATATATTTATTATAATAAATTTAGCATATGTGTGTGGCATCTGTTGGTCATGGGAAACCTTGGATCTGTGCCCAGAGAGTTATGCTTCAGTTGCTGATGGCAGTGCAGCATCTGTTATGGCTGCATGAGAGTGGCAGTCTTGATTGCAATGAATGCATGCAAAGATGTTCCCCGCTTCCCAATGTTGCCTTGTCGTTTTCTGACAAGCGCGCTTCTCTCCAGTGGCAAGCCTTTGTTTCTCCTCTCCTCACTCCAGCCTTTGGTGTAAATTGTGTCTCCAGTATATATGATCGTTGGTGACATCTTCCCACTTCTTGACGTCCATGTCCATTGCTCTCATGTCCCTTTTGCAGACATCCTTGAAGCGAAGATGAGATCGCCCTTGTGCCGGTGACCAGTTCTCTGTACAGAAGGACTTTTAAAATCCTCCCATTTAGCATATGGTGTACATGGCCAAACAAGCAGAGCTAGCAATATAATTTTAACATAGGAGATAAAGAAATTTAATATAAAATAATCTTCACTTGAAGTAGTTTTGCCTAACACCACAAATTGCTATACAACTGCTACACAATTAAAGCTCTAATATAAAATCTTGAGTCATCTTTTTAAATAGCTTTGCTAGATAGAGCAAATTTCATATGAATGTCATGCATAGTGCAAGGCTTATTTAGAAATCTCTGAACTGTCAGCTGCATACAACCCCTTTCTCAAATCAATGACTAAAAATGGCTTCTATTGAATGAAGCATGTAAGTCTTAGCAAGGACCTCGTAGTACTGGTGCTATAGAATCACAAAGAATTTTACCAAATAATAGAAACCACATTGCTTTGTTGAATAAATATTTAGAACATAAATGCTCATTCCAAATCTGAAAAATACGATAGAAATTAAGTGATGAAGTTTAAATTTTTTCGTACATTTAACTTTGTGTATCTCTGTTGTTGTCGTAATGGTGGTTAGTGATGTCACTGACAAGGGTAGATAATTCAGATAAAAAGAAAGTAATTTTGACTAAAAACTTTGCCTTTTTCAGAATTTGCATAAACAAGGTAAGGGGTGACTCTCCACTCGTTGAGGCATGTAACAACCCCTGCCTTGAAACATACACAAAGCCAGTGAAATTATGAGTAATTTCTCTTAATACATCATCTTTGTTGACATCCAGACAATATCTATAAAAAAATGTACACCAACACAAGTGAGTTCATGTCAGTTTGGGTTCAATGCTTATCATATGTAATTTGTAGAAAGAAAATATGTTGAATTGTAACTCCACTGCTCATAGTCATATGACAAATTTCTGCATGAACACTGATGCTGTTATCCCAGGGTGACTTGTAATGAACTTACACACACAACACCTCTTCTGAGAAAATTGTAAATTTAACAGTCATGATTTCTCCCAACCTTCCTCGCATATTCCAAGTGAAAACTAATCCACTGGACTACAATATTGCTTACCTCAAAATTCCGTGAGTTTAATATTTCAGTGAACTTAGAAATCCATGTGAAAATAGCATTTTATTCTGAGCTGGTGCTTTCCCTAGGGACTTAACTCGGTATATGGCACATCTTTGCCTTCTATGTACCAATGTACTTTTAATAGTTATTACAAGATGACTTGTTCCCTTCATGCATCATCTCAAAACTTTAAACAAAAGTTAAATACATATCATGTATTATAAAAACACAATAGGCATTATATTTTTTTTTGCTTTCAGACTTTTTCTTTATTTATACATTAGATAAGAAGTTAATCTAGTTCCAAAATATTAGGTTGGTGCGAAAATAATATCGTTTTTTGGCGTATTTTTAACGTCAAAAAACGATATTATTTTGGCACCAACCTAATACATTAATTCTTATGTATGCTCATTGACAAATATATCCTAAGTTATTTACATTGCACCATAGAACTTTAAGTAAGTTAAATAGATAACATGTATTATCAAAGGACAATGGGCATTATTTTTTTTTTTTTGGTCTTTGGACTTTTTCTTTACTTATATATTAGATAAGAAATTAATCTGATTCCAACATACATTCTTGCATATTAGTTGCTCATTAACAAATACATCCTAAGTTATTTACATTGCACCATAGAATTTTAAGCGCAGATAAAACTTTCCAATTTATTATTCTAATCATCTAAAATCATGCAAATTCCAATCTTTGATAATCATTTTCAGATATGAATGCACAATCTTTTACTGTGTCTAAACCCTGAATTCTTAATTGCTTGTCTGATGGATTCTTTATTAACTGAAACCTCTGTTTATGCCTTCAGATGAGTTATAGTCTGATAACTACTCTTATCATTGTCCGACATCTTCCAAAGTTTACCATCTTTGTTCTTGGCTTATAAAGTCAAGAACTTACTGGATGAGGTAAAAACAATTTTCAGAATTAACTTAAATTCACTCACTTATTGCATGTTGTGATCGCCTCTGATTCTGAAGTTCAAAACTTCAATCATGTTTAAAATTAAACTGCTTTTATCTCTGTAAAGTTGACATCATTTTAAATGGCAGATACTGATGAATTTTGACTTTTAGATTACACGAATTGTCAAGGAGTTTAAAGTTATAATAGAAACACAAATTTTCCAAGGTTAAAATTGTATTAAAACCACTGAAATCATGATAACTGGTCAACATTCTTCTTTTGAACTTTGTTTCTAAAATGGTTTATCTAAAAAGAATCTCAACTGATACCAGTTGATGAAATTATTAAATTTATCATTTTAAAATTTTACAGTGTCATATATATAATAAATAATGAGAGAGAGAAGCATATTTTTATTCATGCATGTTTGGTTAAATAATTTAGACGTCTATTTATTTTAGTTTCAATCTTTTCATATCCACTGAATTTCTTGATGGCTATAGAAAATTCATTAAGGAAAATTCCAAAATTTTCTTTCAAATAATTTTTATTTTCTCAAGTACTTTCCATCTCATCTGAGATCTATATTCAGGAGTTGCATATCTATGGATGTGTTAACACTGGAAATTCAAAATATTTTTCATCACTATGCATGGGAGTTAACTTGTGTGATTTTTAATTGTAGTATTATAATTTAGTATTTTTTTTATATAATACTTTGCTGCTACAAAAATCTAAGAACTTTGTTGCTATACTCAGTTGATTTTATTTTTGGCTGCAGTTCTCTTATATAAAGGGCTTCCAAAATTTTAAGTTTTTGCTTATCTTGATAAAGCACTGATGTATTTTCAACTAATATCTACTTGGGAAAATAAAAATTATTTGAAGGAAAATTTTGGAATTTTTCTTGATCAATTTTTTACAGCCAGCAAGAAATTCATTTGTGGACTTGAAAGGATTATAACTAAAATAGACATAATATATCTAGATTATTTAACCAAACATGCTTGAAAAAAAAAAAAAATATATATATATATATATATATACATACACACACACACACACACACACACACACACACTCTGTCATAGTCATGCGACAAAACTTGCAGTAAAATTAGAATTTTCAAACAACTATAGCATGAATTAATGTGAAACCAAATGACAAACAATAAGTATACTGTCAGTTATTAATACACACATTTTTCAAGTATATTAAGAAAACAGCTTGACATAAGGGCAAAGGGTATCAGACTTGCTTTGTGCATAGATTTAGCCTAAAGGCATTCCACTCATGGCTGATCATGTTGAACACTGGTTCTTGTATGGTCAATGAAGTTAAGCAACATTGAGCCTGGTCAGTAACTAGATGGATGACTGCTTGGGAATACTCTGTGCTGCAAAGATTGATGTGCAGTAGTGCAATGGATAACATCTCAGAATTGGAACTCAGGTCTCAGAGTTCCATTTGGATTTGGTATTATCTACAGGTGCAAATACCCATATTCTACTCTCTGTTATCAGTTAGCAGGACTTGTACCAGTAAATCATGACTATCTCAAAAAAAAAAAAAAAATTCTTACAATCTAATAAATATAATATTAACTGCCAGCTTTAACTAACCTGCAAAAGTATGATAAACAGTAAAAAACAAATCAATAAAAATAAAAAAAGCATCCCATGTTAAAAAGACCATAAACCTGAGGAATGGTATTTAGAGAGAGTCATGCTGTGACAGCAAGAAGAATCAAGACCTAAATTGCTAGGGTTGCTGCTAGGAAACTTAATTCAATGTGTCGTGCTAGATAATTTTTCTTGCAAGAATCTATCCACTTCATGTCAATGGAAAATGTGAGCCTGAGAAGTTGCAAGGAGGTTAGCATCAGCCATGATGATGGAAGGCAAAAAAGTTTCTCTCGGATGAGTAAAAGAGAGCCATTTTGGAGGAATTAAAATTAAGCCATTTCTTGCCCCACTTAACAGATTGTAGATCATTACTGAGATCAACTGCCAATTGTGACCTTATGTAACTAAGAATTAAGACCATAGTAAATAGTTGTCATCAGCAAGTTGAGAACTGATGTCACCAGGAAGGTCGTTGATGAAAACTAGTAACAATGAAGGACCAAGGATAGAGCCCTGGGGGATACCTACATTGATGCAAAATGATCTAGAAGAGTGGCTATTCAAGATGACTTTCATTTCACGATTTGATAAATAGCAAGTCTTACAATCCAAAATATGTTTCAGTTTTAAATAATCTACAAAGGGTTGATACGTCATATAAAACTATATCAATCAATGTATCACAAGAAAAATGCTAAAATCTATTAATGGATATTTAAAAAAATGTTTGTGAGCCTTGCATAAAATCAACATGCGGGCCATAGTTTGCCCACTTCTGATCTACAAGCTTGGTGAAAAGGTAGGTGCTGCTGCCTCCTAAACAGTCTTAAGATAATGTTTTAGCCATGACACAAGGTTAACTAGAAAAGGAGGAAACAGTGTGTGGAATCAGGACAGTGCTCTCGACCATATGGCCTAGAAAGTTATACAAAGTTAACTTTGATTTTTTTTTTTTTTTTTTTTTTTCTACAGTCACCAATTAATTAATTTGTGGGCTTGAAAGGATTAAAACTAAAATACTTTTTGGCCAGCAAACTTCTGGCTCATCTTCAACCTGAACTTAACAGATTATACTGTGAGTGGCATTTTAGAGCAAGACCACCCATCCTAATATTGGTACTCTGAAGACTCCCATCAAATAGTGAGGACTGTGGTTAAAAGTTGTGCAGCTTTTTGAGGTCATGTTGAGTTTGTAGTTGAAAAGAAAGAAGCATGTTGAATAAATTATCTTTTGACATCAGCAAATTTTATGAACATCTTTTTGTATTAAATGGCTTATTTATGCCTAATCAGTGAGTTTGAAAGGAAGCAGCAATTTTGAAAGTTTTTGCCTCACCACCCTCTTTGTGTAATGTGTGTGTGTTCTGTTTTTATATTTTAAGTAGCCTATGTGGAAATCATTTCACTTCTTGCCATGTTTAAAGGAAAATGACTTATTACATCCTACTTAAGTGACGTGCAATTGTACAAGACAGAGGCACATATTCTGGTTTATTTCCCCAATTTCCCCTTACTTGATTCTTCTTTTCTCATCTCTTTCAAATCTGCAAGGTAACTGAATCTGTATTCTGGTAAACATAGATAAAAAAAAAAGTTAAAAAAAAAAACATTGCTGTTTCTTATCTCTATAAACTGTACACAAATTGCCAACTTTTTCCTGTTTTCTTATTTCTGCAGATATAAAGTTGCTTATTTACATTATTTACATACAAAACTATTGTCCTTATCTTTGTTGTTGTTATCAAAACGTTTTGGCCATTGTTTCCTTCATCAGGTGAATGTCGACAGAATTTAGACAGATATACAGTTACTTGGTTATTCTTCTGAGAGTTATTCTGACACTTGATCATGTGATTTCTGTTGACCCCACAGCATTTCAGCCAACCAATTCTTCAGCCTTCTTCAGATATACTAAGAGAGGGTATTTTTTTTTCATTCTTTAAGTATGCCAAAAGTATAATAAAAAAATATGGTAGCAAATAAAATTGTAATTTTTTTTTTTAATCATTTTACCCCAAACAAAGAAATAAAACCACTAGACGCAAAGAATTACTGAGTATGAAAGAGTCTGAAAAGAAACATTATTAAGGTGAGAGGACAATAAAAGAACAGCATTCAAGGAAACAAGATGATGATTGATATTGCATTTAAATTTTTGAAGATCAAACTTGACAGTAAAGGAAGAAAGTGGAAGAGACCCACAAGTGAGAAGTGCAAGAGGAGAAACTCTTAGCATAGAACTTATGGCTATATCTAGCAATTTGGACTGTAAAACAATATTCACAGCAACTCTGTTGTTATTCTAAGACAATGGCAGGCAACCTTTTCCGACTATTGGCCACATGAGATATGACTTGTTGAAGGTGCCTCAGCCATTTCCACTGCAGAAGACTATATGCATAAACATCTGCCTTAGAAATGCGGAAAGAATTGAATTCCTTTTTTCTTTGGAGAAAAGATTTTTCTATAATCATAAGATTGAAGTTTTGATATAATATTGCTGATGACAATGTGATTAACACATGTCACTGCATGTGATTTGGTTCTAATTTATCAATTTGAAAATACAAAAATTAATTTTTTAATTTTAAAATAAAAAAAAAATACACTCTTCTGCAGAGAAAAAAAAATTATGAATGTTTCTTGTTTTTAACACAAAAGATGGTTACATCTATTAAAATAAGAAAAAACATTACCCTCAATGAAAAGTTAGAAAATTCAAGAAACATTGCACTTAATCATTGTTTATGCATGTGCTTATGTATAAGAACGTGTGAGTGAACAAGTGAGAACAAAAGGAAACAGACATTTTAGTGTTATTTTTTATCATATATATATATATATATATATATATATATAATATGAAAATGAGTGGAAAAGCTTTTTATTGACAACACTCTTTGCCTTCATTAGGGTGTTAAGTAGGCATCATCAGGTCAGAATAATTTCTTTCATTCTGACCTGAAGACACTTAACTAACAAGGGCAATCATGTTGTGATTAAAAAGCTTTTCCACTTTCTCATTTCTCCATTTTTGTTTTGATTCTATACCCTATTAACGCATGCTTGCATGTGTAAGATTTTTGGAGAGCATGTCAAGATATAAGCAGATATGTTGCACTGGCAACAGGAACAATCTCACTTACTATTCTACTTACAAATTCTTTCAGTAGGAAGAGCAAAGTTTATTCTTTCCTGTTTGAACAATTAACAGGCAAAGCTGTTTATGTAATTTTTAGTTGTAGAACAGATTAGACAAGTCACTGAGGCTAGCATCCAAGGATTTGATGGATCAGCATGTAGACATGTGTTGTGATTAAATGTGAGTGAATCATGATGGATATTTGTACAAGGGTGGACATAAAAAGTTTTCAGCCATACCCACTTTCCCAAAATCTGACTCCTTGTGTATAACACATATTCTGTAGTTCTCAATATTTTTTGTTTTTTGCTCTTACATTCTTTTTTTCCTTTATCCTATTTCAGAATGTCATTCCCCACTTTTAAGTTTGTGTGACTCAAAAGATGCATTGTAGAATTATAGTATGTGTATATGTGTCTTTATCTAAGTTTAATTAAAAGGAATGGACAAGGTCTGTCTGTTTTATTTGTTTAATTATATTTTTCCAATTTTCAAATAAGGTGTTGAGTATTGGGATCAAACTGTTGATAAACAGTCTGAAGTTCATATTCGTTCAAGTACTTTTGATTTCTGTTATTTTCATAAACCAAGCTGGTGTTTGTATGGTAGGCAGAAGTCTTTTGTCTACATCTTGATATTCTTTGGAAAGCTGAAAGTCTATGATAACATCATGTGTAACATTTTTTGGAAGTATACTCATACCAAACTTGTTTGGATGAATACATGCTGCCTAAATATACTTTATTCACACACACACACATGTGCACACATTAGCAGCAGCCATTGCAAGCCCACTGCTAGACAAAGGTCTTTTCCAACTTCCATTATGACTAATATTAACTGCCATGTTTTATCTGCCTACCCCTTGATCTCATCTGTTCATGTTCAGTCTGCTCTTAATGTGTTTGGCATCTATTGGGCACCAATCAACCAACCTTTCATTATGTTATCTTTTGTTCTTGATATGTGTTTCACCTAACTCCATTTTGTCATTTAATTACTTTAATGATCTCTTATCTTGATCTGTTCACTGATCCATGTCATCCACTTTCGATCTCTTAGTTTTTCACTCTTTCCATTGACATTTGTGCATTTCTAAATTTCTTTTGAAGCAATTTGGTTTATTTTAATATTTCAGACTCTTGCCTCATTGCTGTCATTATGTATTGATTAGACACTTTAAGCATATTGGCAAGATCCTATCATACTTATATATCTGTTTATATCTTTGACTCTTTCTACTTAATCATACACCTTATGGCCATATCATGTTAAAATGCCGGTTCTCATAAAATCACAGAAGTTAAGCAACATTGAGTCTGGTTAGTACTTAGATGGGTGACGGCTTTAGAATGCCAGGTGCTGCAAGCTTGGATGTGCAGGTGATGTTGTAATGGATAATGACTCAAAATTGGAAATAGGATAAACAAGTGCAAATACCCTTGGAAAAAGTATGCGTCCACCTCTTATCCTCTTAGCAATGGGTTAATTAGTAGAACTTTTATCAGTAAATCATTATCTGCAAAAGTTTTTACAATCTAAAAATATTTTCTACTTTTTAATTAACCTGCAAAGGGTTAAGCTGTAAAAGACAAATCAGTCTGTTGAACCTTAATCTCTCTCTCTCTCACTCACACACACACACACATATATATATATATATATATATATATATATATATATATATATATAATCCAAACAAAAGTGGAGAAATAAGGCACAGGAACTTTTTATGGATAACAGGCTTCACCTTCATTAGGGAACAAAGTAGACGTCTTAAGGTCCAAATGATTTGTTTTTTTTCTGACCTATATACACCTACCTAATGAAGGAAAAGGACATTGTCAATAAAAAGTTTTTCCACGTTGTCTCATTTCTCCACACACACACACACACATATATATATATATATATATATATATATTTGTGCATTGAGGCATGTTTGATTAAATAAATTACAATCATTATCATTATGTTTGCTTATTTTAGCATAATCTGTTCATATTCACAACGTAAAAGAAAAAATTTCATAGCGGATAATTTTTTCACGTTCTAATGAACACTAAAGCAAAACTGTCTGCCTTTGCATTTAAACGCAAAAAGAAAAGCAATTCAGTAATGGATAACTACACATAGTTTTTGCCTTACCAGTTGCACCCCTGATGATGATGAGCTCAGAAAGAGATGGAAAGTACTTGGGAAATAAAAGTGATTTTCACTGTTACAATGCATTTCTTGTATCTTTTGATTGTAATACATGGCAAAATATCTATGAATATGAATGAATTAATGCTAAAAATAAACAGATCATAATGTTTGTGATTTATTTAATTAGATATATATGATTGTATGTATAATGTTAATTTAAAGCCAAGATAAATGAAACTCCATATTAACTGCTTGTAGATAACCAATATTTTGATTAAGAAACAAATGTGGATTTTGTTAATATTTCAATTCTAATTAATATCATCCTCAGATCATTGTAAATGGAAATAACATTTGTTGCTTATTGTCATATAGAGACACAAATATAATAGAAACAAAAGGAACAAAGTGTTCTGTGAAGAAGTCAATACATATATAATAAAAAGATAATTTAAAGTGAACTTATCAGTCTGGTAAAGGACCTGCATGAAAACATCCAACAGATATGGCATGGAAATTAATGCTGAAAAATACCAAACTCATGATGAACATTAAGAAAGAGCTCTCGACCAAAATAAAAGACATTGGTTTGAAATTCACTACCAAAGGACTGAATGTTGCTACCTTTTATCTCATGAGAGAAATGGATGTCTTGTATATTATCAGTATATATGCATGTGCTGGTAAATCTTACACAGCGGGTAGTGTTCCCACTAATATAAGTAGATGCTTGTTGGCCCAACCCATAGTCTTCGTCTCCTGGGTGACTGCATCTACCCCAGACGTCTTCTGCCTCCAACTGTGAAAGACAGTATTTTCTATTTGAGCATCAGCTGCCATGATCATGTATCTGATTATACCAATTAGCTGCAATATCTATTCCGCTGCATGTTAAATAATTTGATAAAATTATTTTAAGACAACTGATAAAAATCTTTTCCTTACTCATTTACTTTTTTAACATTTTTCAAAAACAAGAAATTGCTCAAATTTTATATAGATTTCAAGATTAACATAAAACAGTATATATTTCAGTTGTCTTTAAAAAAAAAAAAAATGTACTGGAAATATTACCCAGTACTGACCACAGGGAAATTGCCTCCAATATGACATTTGTTGGTGTGGTTAATTTATTTTTATTTCATCCATATTTAACATAGTTATTTGTCAAGTAGAGGAATATGGGGACATTATTGAGTTTAAAAAGTTCTGGTCATCTGCAGCCTAGAAGTCTCCAATTGTCACAGTTTCTTATGCCATTGGATAAAGACACCCTAGGCCGAGAGAGTAGGATTGCCCCAGTACAACAATTTTTTCCCCACTGTAAACTCTTCCTGCACAAGCCTGTTTTGTTATCGATCTTGGCATATAAGTCTGAAGTGGCCACATCATACAGGTGGAACATCACATTCCCATATGTCTGTTGTATGGAGAGCAGCTATGTAACAGAAGACGTCAAGGTCGACCAAAGAAATACTACAAAAACGCAATCATAACTATCCTCGATTGGTGCAAAATCAGACTTAAGGAGCTAGAGCAATGTGCTACTGACCGATCATATTGACATACCATTGTCTACTAAACTTCTGCACGATTCAAAGAAGCCTGGCTTCAGAAAATCAATATTTAAAGAAAACAGTGCTACCATGTTGTTCCAATTACTATAGTCTCTGACCAACCAGATTTGGTTAGTGAAGCCACCTCTGAATCCACTGATGTATTGCAAGACAAAGTTATCTTTGTACCTGAAGAACAACCATAAATTCAGTTTAATAGTGCTATGCTATTGAGGAAGCACAGTGAAGTAATGGATAATGGCTCGGATTGAGGAATCGAAGAGCCGAGTTCGAATTCCATTCGAATCCATTACATTGACTTACGTGCTAGTACCCTTGGGAAAGGTATGAATCTTCTTCTTCACCCCCCCCCAGTTATGGGTAAATAGCAGGACGGACTGGGTTCTGTAGCCTTGGATGGCAACTGGTCTACTGCAGAAAGAAATGGTAACCTACTGTAGGAAAAAATCTGCCTCGTCAGTCATGTATCAAAAGATACATGATTACCTAAGCATGTTTCACATATGGCACATAACTGACTGGGTGCTATGCTGCTAAATCTCTTTTCCTACAATTAAATGTGTATCATAAACCTCACTGTAAAATAAATCAAGGAAATGTATTTCTTGAACTCTTAGCAGTTCATACTCAGCTTAGAAGATTCTTCTATAATTTTCAGAAATTTAGAATGAATGAA
The DNA here is from genome assembly GCA_963932145.1 of Acanthosepion lycidas. NCBI lineage: Eukaryota > Metazoa > Mollusca > Cephalopoda > Sepiida > Sepiidae > Acanthosepion > Acanthosepion lycidas. The sequence goes on from OZ010599.1 coordinate 17,167,041, forward strand.
TGATTATGTATCAATTTTAAAGTTGTAATTTTAAAGAAATTTTTTTTTTACATCTGCAACCAGTATTCTGGGCATGATGCGAATATCGCAATATTAACAGGATCACTTTTGATACTTGTTGGTTAAATCCAACCATTTTGTGCATATTTATTTATTTATTTTTTTGGTGTGTGTATGTGTTCCCATTATATGGACACTGAGATTTGAATTTTTTTTGTTGTTGTTTATTAACCTTTTGTAGGTTATTTAAAGCTGAAACATTTTGGATTGTAAGAATTTCATTTTTTGTGAGTGAATATTGCATTAACAATTTCTTGAGAATAACAATGATTTTTACCAGATACAAGTCTTACTATTTAACCCATAGCTAGGGGAAGGAAATGGATTCATAATTTTCCCAGGGTTATTTGCATGTAAGTGAATATAACGAACCTGGAATACAAACTTGGCTCTCTGATTTCTCATTCCAAGCTGTTATCCACTACACCATCCATACATATAAACACTAAGAAGCCTACACATTATGACCCTCTATGTAATAAGCTATTAATCTTCTGTATGCCCACATGTACTGATTGAGCATACTCTATGAATTTTTTTTTTTCTTAGATCAGGTGCCAGAATTTATTTGTAGGTTCTTTTAGTAATCTGTTGGCAACCGCAAAATGTTTGTCCTACAACTGCAGGCAATTCTGTTTACTGGATGACACTGTTTGAATTTCACAGTTGTATTGTCATGTCTTGTTGTGGCTACTGTAAAAATGTCCTTGACTAGAATCAAGAACCAGGCAGCTGCATTTGAGCAGCTGCTATATGCAGTAGAAAAAGAAGTAATACTTGTTAGTAATGTGAAGTAATAAAGGTTAGATGCTGCAAGTTGCATGGTGTTGGTTCTGAATTTCCTGGTCCTACATCTTATATATAAAATACAGTGTTTGTGTGTGTGTGTCCAAGCAACTCCTCTACTCCCACTGGTCCAATTTCAATGATTCATGGCTCATTCAAAATCCCTAGAAAAGTTGGGCACAGGGAATGATTTTCGTTGAGCTCAGATTCAAGGTTCCCAGATTATGCGACGTTAAAAATATATATTATACGAGCTATTATTGTTGCTTTCATGGTTCAAGGGAAGTAACTCTGATGTTCCTTTTGTATCCAACATTGTAGTGCACATTTTATTATAAACTAGCTTAAAAGCTGCCCTATGTGGAGAACTCATAGTTTGGCCATCATCACAATAGCTAGGGAGGAGTAGATGCTATAGGCATTGGTAAACTACAAAAGAACTGAAAATTGATCGCAGCATTTAAGCATTGAATTAATGTTTAAGCTTACCTTTTAAAAGTTCAACGATAATTTTTCTGCTGCTACTTAATTTAAAGATGATTTGATGTATGTAGATCCTTGTTTTCCATACAAACAATAATTTTTGTTTCATGGATGACAGAACAGGGGACAATTTATAAGATAAAATTAATATAGTGTAAAGATGGGAAATTAGAATTAGTTATACATTTGAAGAGTTTGAGAAGCATAATAGCTAATTAAGTAATTCCTATATTATGGAATCTATGTGAATAAATGCGAAAATTGAGCACAATTATCCAACAAATTCTGGAGTTAAAAAGGCCCAACTCTACTTTATAGTAATTTATATGCTAAAAGCTCAGTGTCTGTATTATATATTATCTACTTCTAGGTAATATCACTCTTCAGGCTTAACTAATTTGCATATTGATTTAAAAAGTATATTTCATTAAGTGTTCTTTTATTCAAGGATTGTTTTGATTTTCATATCAAAAATAGTTCTGTTGGGAAATATTGTCTTATATAGTGCAGAAAAGTGAAATTTGCATTTTACATGGCCTTCAACAAGTTGGCATCTATTTGTAAAACTTTCCTTAACTATAACAAGCCAATTTATGAATGAAATGTTCATTTAAAATTTGTTTCAAATATTTCAAGCAGTGAATATATCTTACTTTGTGAAGCGATAGTGACTGGGTGAAACCTGCTAGTATACTATATATGTACAACAGGACTGAGATCTGAAAAGTTTGGTGGTTGAGGCAATGAAATCTTCATGTTCCTGTACAACTCTTACAGTGTGTGGCTGTGGCACATTTTCCTACAGAAAGATGTTACTGACATTTCAAGAAACTCTTACAGTAAAAGACTATGCTTAGTCTTCAGCATCACATCCAATCACCAAAGTTAAGCAACATTAAGCCTGGTAAGTACCTAGATAGGTGACTACTTAGAAATATAAAGTCCTGTAAGCTTGGATGTGCAGGTTGTATAATGGATAATGACTTGGAATTGAAATCAGAATTCCCAATTCGTGTTGGGGTCATTACATTCATGGCAAATACTCTTGGGAAAGGTATGAAAAGTACTCTAGGCTGGCTTCCTTGATTTTCATATATATGTATATATGATGTGTTTGTGTACTGATCTCTTAATTCTTGACAATAACTTTGACAGTGGAAAGTACTTGAATGTAACAAAAATAATGAACTTTGTCAGTTTATTAACAATTTATGCTCTAATGTAAAGGTCCTCAACTGGAAATGAGGAAAAAAGTATAAAAAGTTGAATAGACAGACAATGGAATAATTTTAAAGAGCTGGGTGACCAAATTGAAATAACATATGACACATTATTTACTGAGGAAATTATACAAGAACTTTTGGATACCACCTCAGATACACAGTTAATATCTGTAAAACTGTTTCTTAGAGTTAGATAAACACTAATAGAAAATATGATGTCTAATATTTTGTTGTTTTTAAATGGAACTGATTTTGAACTTATCAGTTTTAAGAAAAACTTTTGCTATCTTGTATATTAGTATATATATATATATATATATATATATATATATATAATGATGATGGATGGTGTAACAGTTATTGGTACGTTAAGTGAAATTGCCAAGTTAAGTTCAAATTCTGGTTGATTCTGTTTTGTTCACTTTATGCTAATTGGCATTAATCATCCTTCCTCCAGGTAAGGCTTAAATAACAGGGCAAACAGAGCTCTCTTGCTTTAGGTAGTAGTCAGTCTGGGAGAAGGAAAATTTTGAATTCAAATCTGAAGACAACAATTTGGAGATTTTGTGACACACTGTACCATTTCTCTATCATTTCTTCCTAAAAGTGAGGCTACTTCTGAACAAGCTTTCACCATTTCAGCTCAGTTCTTTGAAAGGAAAAGGGGGAAAATACGAACCTTGTTATACCATCATACATTGAAATCAACAGAGCGAGTTGACATATATAAACTTTTAAAGTAATAAAAAGTGTATAGTAGTGTATCTGTACCATCAAAAATGATGACTGGCAGTTAGAAACTTTTAATATTGACATGCAATGAAATAAAGGGTTTCAAACAATGTATTGAGATTCAATAAAATGGAGATCCAGAATTCACAACTAAAATAGGTACCAATAAATCATTTAATTAATTTGTTCCCTTACTACATTTCTTTTAAAAACGATTTTATATTATTATATTATATTACATTTATTACGTAACATACATAAGTACATGTATTTTTTTTATATTGCATAACGAAGCTTCAGAATTCGCAACATAAGCAGAAGCCACTGAAATGTTTACACAATTAGTTCCCTTATTACTACATTTTTTGTAATAACTTGTTTTTAAAAATTATTTCCTTCATTGATTTTAGTTTCCTTGCATAAAAGCTTTGTCTGACCATTCATTACTTAATCATTTAACCAACTATCCTGGATGTTACTTTGCTGCTGAATCCTGGGGGTGTAAAGAAGGTGGATCTGAACCTATGCAATGCTTTATTCACCTAAAACAATATACTCACACATATGCCCTTCCTTGTAAGAAGACCAAAAAATAAAAATAGACATTCCTGAAATAAATTAGAAATTTCACTCATCCTACAAGCCAAAGGTTATGTTTTTTAATGTTCTTTTTGCAATATCACGGATTTTTAGATATAAACTGTGTAGACATAGAAATCAAACTGTATGGTGATTATCAGTTTCACATCTTGTGCATCTATTTATGTAGGTCTATATACATGCACATTGGAAAATATATACTACTGTTCCTGACATCAAGTTTGCACTCTAATATTGCCTGGTTAAATTTTGCAGAAAAAAAGATAAGTAAATATAAAATTAATTAAAAATAAAAAAAAAGTTGAAGTTCACAATCTGGAGTTATTTTTCATAGATTAAGCACGCCACATTATTAAAATTTGAATTGTTAAATTTATTGACTGAACAAACAAACAAAACAAAAAACAAATTTAAATTGGATTAGCAACGTTGAGATGTAATCAATGTCATTTTTCAGTCAATTTACACATTGTTCCATTTCTAGTTCCATAATTTACTAATTCAAGTGTCAATATAAAGCTGACAATATAGGTAAGACCCACTAAACATCTAGAGAAGAAAATTGTTCAATATGTTTCAGTATTAAAAAGAGGAGTGAATAATTTGCATAAGTGTGTTGTCTGAAATCTCTGAATACCATATAAAAAAATCAAGAATGTACATTGTTCTTTCAAGAAGACAAGTTCTCAGTTTTGTGTGGATCACATTCTGATGATAATTTAAAAGTATTTGAAAATATTTTTGATTAAATCAAGACAACCTTCCTTTAAGTAAACAGAAGTAATGGTTGTTAGGATATTATTCATATATTTGTTCATTTTTTTTCCTCCTGTTTCCTTTTCAGTTGGTGTGCACAACATTTTACTTTTCTCAATCAAGTTTTGAGGAGCAATAACCGGTTAGCTCATTATATAAGTTTTTGTTTTTTCCTTCTTTCTCCTATTTTTGTACTGTCAACTATTGTAGTTTTTGTTCCTCCCCTTTCAATTGTATGTATTGGCTTAATTAAATTTTGTACCTCCAATAAGATCTTCATTATATATATATATATATATATATATATATATATATATATATATATGAGTACAGGCGATCCTTAAAAATCCATTTGGTTATAAATTTATTTCATGAATATGCAAATATTCATCTCTTCAGACTGAAGTTCTAATAAAATCATAAATATTCATTATATTGCTGTTACTTACATTGAGCTCTCTTTGAATAAATGTCCTCCTTGGAATTATCTGTACTAATTATCTATCTATCTATCTATCTATCTATATATATATATATATATATATATATATATATATATATATATGTGTGTGTGTGTTTTAATGTATGCTATATATATATATATATATATATATATATGTGTGTGTGTTTTAATGTATGCTATATATATATATATATGTGTGTGTGTTTTAATGTATGCTATATATATATATATATGTGTGTGTGTTTTAATGTATGCTATATATATATATATATGTGTGTGTTTTAATGTATGCTATATATATATATATATGTGTGTGTTTTAATGTATGCTATATATATATATGTGTGTGTTTTAATGTATGCTATATATATATATATGTGTGTGTTTTAATGTATGCTATATATATATATATGTGTGTGTTTTAATGTATGCTATATATATATATATATGTGTGTGTTTTAATGTATGCTATATATATATATATATGTGTGTGTTTTAATGTATGCTATATATATATATATATGTGTGTGTTTTAATGTATGCTATATATATATATATGTGTGTGTTTTAATGTATGCTATATATATATATATGTGTGTGTTTAATGTATGCTATATATATATATATGTGTGTGTTTTAATGTATGCTATATATATATATGTGTGTGTTTTAATGTATGCTATATATATATATATGTGTGTGTTTTAATGTATGCTATATATATATATATATGTGTGTGTTTTAATGTATGCTATATATATATATATATGTGTGTGTGTGTGTGTGTTTTAATGTATGCTATATGTGTGTATGTGTGTGTGTGTGTTTTAATGTATGCTATATATGTGTGTGTGTGTGTTTTAATGTATGCTATATATGTGTGTGTTTTAATGTATGCTATATATATATATATATATATATGTGTGTGTGTTTTAATGTATGCTATATATATATATATATATATATGTGTGTGTGTGTTTTAATGTATGCTATATATATATATATATATATATGTGTGTGTGTTTTAATGTATGCTATATATATATATATATATATATATATATATGTGTGTGTGTTTTAATGTATGCTATATATATATATATATATATATATATATATGTGTGTGTGTTTTAATGTATGCTATATATATATATATATATATATGTGTGTGTGTTTTAATGTATGCTATATATATATATATATATATATATATGTGTGTGTTTTAATGTATGCTATATATGTGTGTGTTTTAATGTATGCTATATATGTGTGTGTGTGTTTTAATGTATGCTATATATATGTGTGTGTGTGTTTTAATGTATGCTATATATATGTGTGTGTGTGTGTTTTAATGTATGCTATATGTGTGTGTGTGTGTTTTAATGTATGCTATATATGTGTGTGTGTGTTTTAATGTATGCTATATATGTGTGTGTGCGTGTGTGTGTTTTAATGTATGCTATATATATGTGTAAAGGTGCTCAATATCTAAAATAGAGCATATGTAAATCTAAGCACAAAGTTCAACACTGGAAGTGAAGAAAGCTGATTAAATATCCACTTGATTATTGAAATGAACTAGCAGGTAATAAACACTAGTCATAAATAAATATGAAAATCTTCACTTTGGTACCTAGACTTTATGAATTTAAGTGCAGTACAAGATTGGCATTGAGATCTCATCAATTTATAGTTGAGCTGGCTAGATGCAGCCGTAAGTTCTATGGTAACAGTTTCTTCTCTCACACTTCTCACTTGTGGAACTCCCTTCTGGCTCCATCCTTTACAGCCAACTTTAATCTTCAAAAACTTAAATGCAGTGTTAATTGGTATCTACTGTATTCCTGATTACTCTCTTCTCATCATTAATGTTTCTGTCCCTAATTATTCCACACCCTGTAATCCTAATTTGTTTCATGTTTGAATGCAATCTTCAGGCCATGTTAATTGGATAGTAGCTTGATTATATACGTTAGTCATTGAGTGATTATGAGTATCAAAGTCAGTTATTTGCAGTTGATTGTATTATTCTAATGGCTATTGAATGGAACTAAGTATAAAATACTTACTTAAATAATTACTTCTCTTCAATAACTGTTACAATAATCTAAAATAAGCATTCTCACCTCTTCAATACCCTTTTAGAATAACACAATCAACTGGATATACCTAATGCTGCTACTCATAATTCCCTAATGAATAATGTATATAGTCAAGCTACCCTCCAACCCACATAGCCTGAAGATTGTGTTCAAGCATGAAATAGATCCGCTGTTCTGTGTTGAACAGTGTCCAAACTGCTTTCATATATAAAGATTGGCAGTTGATCCCTCATCTGACCTAGCTCTAACATCTTAATCAGGGAAAAACTGGCTGGTTACATTCAATGCCTTGAAAACTGAACTATTTACAGTCCATCATAACCAATCAGACCCCAAACTACCACCAGTCATGCTGAACTGATGTCCCCTTGAGGAAGCTCTGTGCCTTGACAGACTAATGAGCCTTAAACTCACTCCAGACCAGTGGGACTCATATCTATAATCCATTGCTAACGATACAGGAAAAATGGCTGGTTCCCTGTGCCACAGAAGTAAGTACCTGACTCCTCATGCTATCCTCTACCTTTATAAGAGTCAGATCAGGCCTAAAATGAAATACTGTGGTCATATTTGGGCAGGAGCTGCCCAGTCCTCACTTTGCTAGTCTAAAAGCTTATTATATTTGTATTATTAACAAGTATGTTGCAGATGGAGATTGGTAGGTCTCCTTGTGTATTTAAATTAGACCTGAGTAAGCTATGGTCAGAGAGATGTAACACAGGTCTTCTTGTTAGGCATGTTGTAGTATATCCAATATATACTCTATTCACAACATACTCATTGATAATACAAATATAATAGCCTCAACCACCTGTAAAAAATAAAAAATGGCTAAAAATAATGGAGGCATTATTAATAAAAACAAAAAAATCAACACTCAATAATATTGATTATGAACATGGCCACAATGTGCTAACCATGCTTGTAAAATTAAAACATTCCTATAACTCAAGATGCATGCATAAAACAATCCATACATTCAGTTAAAAGTAAAAATAAAATCATCCTTGATAATGGCTAAAAGTATAACTGAAATAAGTATAACTGCTTGGATATACAGAACATTTGGACAATTTCTACATAATTTATGGCCAGAAAGGAAGAAAATTATAGCACAAGAAAAATTACATAAAAACTTAACTGCAGTCATTTTTAATGAAACTTGTATAAAAGAGGTATTGCTTCCCAAATACATTATATATATATATATATATATATATATATACTTATTTAGGAATGACTGTATAATATTGTATGTTAATGCACTCTTTACCCATGTCAAATAGCAGAAACATATTTCCAACTTGCTTCTGTATTAAGTCAGCCATTTAGTTTATTGAAGCTATTCTATTGCAAACATGAAAAAGAAAACCCTTGAGTCAAGAGAATGCATCGATGATCTTTTGATTTCTTTCAACTAAAGTTTAAGGTTGAAGTGCATTTCCTTTCACTTTTCAAGATCAATATCTAATCTAAGATTCATTGCCTTTTACAAAGTTTTAGTTACGACAGCTGTCAGTGAGTGAAAAGACAGAAGTTGCCTTTCTTTTGCTTTTTCCTTTTATACATTGTATTGGGAGAAGGGCAGATATATGACTTGACATGGGCATTCTGGATTTAGGGCCAAGTTAACTAAAGTTTTTAAAACTCTTATTTATCGCTCTCAGAGTAATTTTAAGAAGGCTATTTATGGAAGGTATTTTCATATTGCATTAGGTTGGCATATTACTGATTTTGATTTTTACAAAATTGTTTTTTTAAAACCAAACAAGTTTTTTTAATCAGATTCGAAAATGGATTTTGATTTGTTGCTTTATAAGCAAGCTATCCATTCGAACAAATTTTGATGTTCAATACACAAGATCCAAATTCATAAAATTTCTATTGCTTTAATTTCAAGAGAGGCAGTTCTCTCTCTGTCCCTCATCCCACCCTCCTCTCTCTCCGCCTCCCTCCACCTCACCCCTTTCTTTATCTCTCTCTCACACACACACACACGCATATAGAAGTAATTTTTAGGGGATACCAATATTTGAGTACATGCTCTGTTTATTTTTAGAAATCTCAAAGAAAAATATGTACTCTCCAGCAGGACTCAAAGCTGCATCCCCTTCTGCAGGGGAAATTGTCGTTAGATCCAATGTGCTTATGACAACTCAGCCATGCTGTCAATCAAGCAAAGTTGAATAGTGCTTTCTTGAATATTCTGGCCAGTAGATTAAAATAGATAAATATGCTGTTTAATAAATACTCAGGGCATTTACTCAAATATGGGTTTCCACTAAAAATAACATTTAAGTAATTTTATATATATATATATATATATATGAAATGATAAAATATAGTTTTAAGGTATGCTATATTTAGTGGTAACAGTGCTCAATTTTCAGGAGAGAGGATGCGTAAATAAGTGGCCATAACGATTGCGTTCAAGCATGCTAGACTTACCACTCATTGTTGACCATTATATATTATTTTTTATCCACACAACCTTGGAAAAGTTATAAATACATCTCTTCCCCAACCTTCCAGCCATGTATTAAATAGCAAGGAGAACTGGACTCCCTAACCTTGAGTGGCAACAAGTATAGAAAGAAAACTCTGAGGATAGTTGTCTAGAGAGTTTATGGCACACTGTTCATCAATTCTCTGTTATCAGTTATTTTGAAGTGTGACTGGTTCTATACAGGCCTTCAGGACTACATCATCAAATGATGTAGGTAGCGTGGCAGTTCAATTCTAGAACTCATTATGCCCTCATTCATTGGAAATTGATAAGAAATTCCACTCTCTCTCTCTCTCTCTCTATATATATATATATATATATATATATATATATATATGCAGTTGCATGAAGAGCTGTTTATAGCCTTGGGTTTCCCACTTTCGCGATCTTCAGATAAACTGGTTTATTTTTTCAAAAGCATAAATAGATCTGCTTTTGAAAAAAATAAACCAGTTTGTATGAAGATCATGAAACCTAAGTTCACAAACAACTCTCATGTAATCGCATATGTTAGCTCTATCACAGACATTGAGCACTTTTCTTTAAATACCGTACGTATATATATATATATATATATATATATAAGCCTTTAAAATGTCATGAGATGATATTTATTTCACCAAGGTCAGAAAATTGACCTCAGTTTGTACGATCTTGTAATACAAATATAAATGGAAAATGCATTTTAAGGTTTTGTGTTTTTATAATACTAATTATTGCTTTGTCTCTAATATAGACCTCTCCCTGGATCTATATAGTTTTGGAAATATCCATACTGATTACCAATATTTTCATTTTGATATATATGATTGTCACTTCTTTGTAGAAAAAGACCAGCCCTTCACTTGGTAGGTTTTTTTGTATTTTTCATTTAGAATTTTATTATTTATATATATATATATATATATATATATATTACACTAATGCCTAGAGATATGAGCTTAATTCATTTCAAGACTGAGTTCATAACTTAAGACTTGTCTCAAATCCATCTTCCCCATTGAAATTAATGGGAATATTTCCAACCCATTCCTGGCCCCTAAAAATCACCCTTATTTTCCTAAAAATTATCCCAATTTTTGTATTTGTTTCTTACAAGCAAAAACATGTGAATAAACAAGGAATGTAGTTTGCAAACAATAAAATAAGAGAAAAATCAAATTGTGAGGAAATAAACTGTACTAAACCATGAATTTCAGATGAGTCATAGGCCAACTCACGGAGGAGAGAGAGAAGGAGGGACAACAACAGCTAGCCTAGCAACTGCTAGTCTATGATGTAGATTAACTTTATCACTCAATTTAAAAATTTTTTAAAACATTTGCATTTTATCCATTACTTTAACTAATTTTTTTTTTAATATTATAATTCTTTTTATTTATTGTCGATGTTGAACGCTCATACTGTCTCACCAAATTTATTACTCGTATATTTCCCTCATGTTATTTTTCTATAATTTCCCACTTTACCTTAAGCAAAATCATGTTTTAGCTTTTCATCACTGCTCCTTACATTTACTTTCTTTGGAACCATGGTGTCACTGAAGGGATTTTGCAAAATAAAGGCAAAAAAGACACAACACAACATAGATCCTTTCAGAGTGAGGTGAACATGTGTACTGTAAATAAGAATACTCTCCAAGCTTGGCACTTGCTGCACCAACTAGCAGATGTTTAAAGGAAACTTGCTTATATCTCAAAATTTTGCTCATATCTTAAGGCAAAAATTTGGCCATACTGGCTTATATCTCCAAAAACTTGTATGTCACTATGCCTGTATCTCAAGGCATTACTATTATTTTTATATATATATATATATATATATATATATATATATATATATACATACATACATACATACATACTTGAAAGGAAGATGGTGATCAGTAAGTATAGTACAAGAGCATTATTAGCAGAATTTTGATCTGCGATTTCCACTGTGTAATGTGCAATAGACATCATTAAGGAATAAATATTAGATAAAAGCCCATAAACAAGGATATGTAAATAGAAAAAAAAATTTTTTTTTTTTTTTTTTTTTTTTTTTTTGCCAGGTAACAGCTTCAAAAATAAAGTTGATGAGAATGTTTTAAACCTTAAACTTTGGGAGATGACAGGGCCAATCTATCAACTGAAAAATTAAATGACAAAGAAGTTGACTGGGCCAATCCATCAGCCTGATAATACAAGCCTTGAGATTAGCTGACTGGCCTTCTTACCAGCCAATCAGATTGCTTCTTGCATTTCTTGCACATCTGGGCCTTTCCGTGGATGTTTTTGTGATAGTTTGCTGTGTTCTGTGATTTTATATCAATTTTTTTTGTGTACAAAATGAGCGCTTGTGAAAAGGGCTCCATCTTCTTGACACTGAAACTCTAAATGAGGCTCCATCACCAAATGGTTAAGTAACTGTGGAGATTTTCTTCAAAAACTACTTTTGTATTTGCCCATTTTGCCAAGAATGTCTTCATAAATAAGGATTGGCTAACATCTTTGATCTGCAGTACTCAACAAGATATCTATCAATGTGACTCTAGTTTAATTCTGAAAACTTTGAACTGCCACAATTGCATAATACTTTTCTACAATATATCACTTTCCACCAAATATTCTTTATTCAAATAAATGTTGATGTAAATTATCATTTTTATTTCATGCTTTTGTTTCCTGTCACTACAATTATCTTTAGTTATTTGTTAAAATTTGTTAAATTTACTTTTTAATAACTATAATGACTTTAGATTGTTTTTTAAACCCTTATTTAGAATCTTTTGACAGCTATAATTTTTTTTTGTTTTTACTTAAAAAAAAAATAAATGTGAAAAGTAAATTTTGTAATTGGGAATAGAACATAAAATCATCTTTTGAATGTGTAAAAACAAAATGGAAAAAAAAGACAAGAAATAGATAAAAAAGAAAAAACAGTGCCCATTGTTTTGTAACAAACATTCCATACTATATTCATATCTAAAAGTTTTCACCAGATACCTTTCATGTTTTGTTTACATAACCCCAAAACACAAATAGGTATGAAAATAGTATACATTTATTATTGATGAGAAACTTTTTTTTATTGAAAAATAAAAATTTAAATGCCTTCAATAGTGAGTTTTTATAATAAAAAAGGAAATGTTACCTTTGTGTATTCAAAATAAATTTTGATAATGTGATAACTTTTCCTGTATTTAAAAATCTTCCCAACGGAAAACAGAATTTAATTAAAATTAGTCAACTTAACAATGACTTTATTTTAGAAAAATATACTACTGACTTAATATAGTGAAAAATACATTTTCTTTTTTTTTTTTAAATCAAGGCAGTAATACTACTAAAATACAAGGGATTACAGAGTGTGGAATAATTAGGGACAGAAACATTTAATGATGAGCAGAAAGAGAGGAGAGTAATCAGGAAGACAGTAGATACCAATTGACATTGCATTGAAGTTTTTGAAGATTAAAGTTGGCTAGAAAGCATGGAGCCAGAAGGGAGTTCCACAAGTGAGAAGTGTGAGAGAAGAAACTGTTACCATAGGACTTACGGCTGCATCTAGCCAGCTCAACTATAAATTGATGAGATCTCAGTGCCAGTCTAGTACTTCACTTAAATTCATAAAGTCTAGGTACCAAAGTGAAGATTTTTATATTTATTTATGACTAGTGTTTATTACCTGCTAGTTCATTTCAATAATCAAGTGGGTATTGAATCCACTTTCTTTACTCACAGAAGAAGAAAGCCTATTTAAATTTGAGCATCACATCAGATAGCAGAAGTATGGATGACTAAAACTACCAAAAAACCTGATATTACTTAGAATGTTAAAAATATATTTCTATCATTAAACCTTGTCATCTAATTCGCAACACTCTATATAAGGTCTGCATAAAATATGGACCACATGCAGCAACCACCAACAGGATTACTTGGTGTGGTCCACAAAGGCTTTTCAAAATAGTAAAATTTTAGTTTTCATCAGAATAAATTTAGTGTCTGGTCACATGAAAAATTCAATTTTGTGGAAGCCTGACTTTATTCAAACAATATTTCACTGTCTTTATATCTAATTATGCATTTTAACTCTTCATAGAAAAAGAAATATTTTTTTTGCCATCCCTCCACCTCTCTATATCTGTTTCTATCTCACACAGTAATTTACTCTAAAAATTTAAACTTGTGTGCTCGGTCTGGGGTGAATTTTTCGAGATCAATGTGACCATTCAAATTTTTCTTTTATTTGTGCAAATCTGCTAGACACAAATAAAGCTCACCCAAAGAAATATTTATTCTATATTTTAGATAGTGACAGTCAAGAAACATTTTGTTATAAAAATTTCTGTTGGAATTTATTTTCTGACTTAAAAGGAATTAGTACTTCTGTTAAATATTTAAGAGTTGTATCAATTCCTTGTGTATTTTTTTTTCTCCTGGTATATATTGCAGCTAATTTTCTCTGACATTTTTTTCCATACATCCCCACACCCTTATCTTGTTTTGATCTGGTTTCAGCTGGTCCATTCTCCAATCATCTTCCATTGCCAGTTTTCCTGTCTAAGTGGGTAATTCTCTTATCTACAAGATCACTTTTCCCCCCTCCTCTTAAGATTGTATGTTTATGACATGAGTCATCATTAGCACTTAGTAATTTATTCTGACATATAACCTTATGAATATTCATGGGTGTTTCTTTTTTTAGAATGTGCAAGCCCATCTAAAAAATGTCTAAATTGGAGACAAAACCTTTCCTACATAATGAAACCTCATCATCTGTGCCAATAAGTGGAGAAGTGAAACTGTAAATGACATCAGATGTTGGCAAATATGTTTATTATTGAAATTTTTAATTTCTAATGTAATTTGATCATCTTTGACTTTGTGGATTAAATACATATAAATGAGTATATAGCATATTCTATGTATATATTTAGAGTGCAGCAAAAGTAGCATGCTCTTTTATTTATTAACTTTTATTGAACAAAAATAAATTACAATAGTTTGAGAAAATGTCTAAGTCTTGTTGCATCAAAACAACATGATCTGTTATGATTAACAAACTATTTAACACATTCAAAAGGCTTCCCTTCATCTTCCATACAAATGCTGATCCCTATCAGCAACACTTCTATAAACCAACTGACACATTTCTACATTAATTTTAGAAAAGTTACCAGAAATTGCTTGTTTTATTCAGGAATTCTTTGTCTTGAATCTACAGTGTAACCCAGATATAAGAGAGTTGTCGGGACCGGAGAAGAAGTATCTTATATCCGGGTTTGGTCTATTTTGTTTACATTAACACAGGCTCTAATTTGGGACCAGATAAAATCTCTCTTATATCCGGGTTTCTCTTATATCAGGGTTACACTGTATAAACAAAATCTTTCAGTACACCCCCACAAGGAAAAGTCGGATGGTGTTAAGTCTGGTGATTTGGATGGTCAAACAATTGCTCCACATCATCCTATCCACCTCAACTTGTTGTGGGGGGGTGCAATGAGGTCATTATTTTTGCCACACTCTGTATATTCGTTTTCTTTCTTTTGCTGTCAGTAAGCCTTTTGCATTTTATGACTTTATTCCCTTGCTTCGGATGAATTGATTAGGAGAAAAAGAAAATGCAAAAACAAATCTAGTGAACCCAGTCTGCCCTGCTATTAATACTTATCGAGATGGGGGAAGAAATGGATTCATACCCTTTTCCTTTTCAAGGGCATTTGCATGAAAGTGAATGCAACTGCCTCACCTGGAATTTAGCCTCTACATGCCAATCCCACTTTCCACGCTGATAGCTGCTATGATATGCATGCATCTTCAGAGAAAAATTGAATCTTCCGAGTTCAAATTTTTTGCTCAGAATACTTATGTTCATTTTATATGAATGTAAAGGCATGAATTCATTTTTCCCTGCACTCTCATACCCTGGCAAAATAATTTGTTAGTGACATGAATGTGAGCATTTTCACAAACCCACTTTCTCCTACTTTACCTGCTCAAGCAAATGCTGCTACCTTCATAGCCAACCATGAAATATAGATGGGATTCACTGCCAGACCTGCTAATTAGGTTGTGACAATTTCATATCGAGACAGTCTATTGCATCAAGGTAATGTTAGGCAGGTGGATCAATGGTTATAACTTGAATCTGTTCTCTAATCAAAAAGTCCTTAGCATTGTCATAATTATTAATTTCGATAGTTACAGTTTTTGGTTTACTGTCAATGTGTACATAAATTATTAAGGACATGTGAGAATTATTAAAGGAATTATAAAGAGAAAAATGATAGTTTCATTCAAAACTCTATATTATAGACACACAATGTAAAAAATATTTGTATCTGAAAGAGTACTAATAATACCACGTCCTGGGTATGATGATAAACTACATCTGGTAACAAGATCAGAAGATTTTGAGGAGTGTGGAACCACCTCTTAATTGCTGGTATTCCCAAGTCCACACTGACCCAGGGTGATAGCACCTGTCAGGGTCCTAGCTATGGGCAAATAGCTAGCCCCCCCATAATGGGTCAAAATACTATGAAAGTATAAAAATAGGTTTTAATACCAGCAATACTTTTTTGGAAAAAATATTACCAGCAATAAAAATCTTATTGGCATTAAATAACCCATTGAGGTTGATATACCGTAAAGCAAAACAAACAGAAAAATAATAATAGCAATTGAAGAAGGAGTAATTATAGTAATTTTTGTTTATTTTCTGATCACAGCTAGGATATTTTGGCCCACTCTCTCTCTCTCTCTCTCTTTCTCTCTTACACACACACACACACACACACATATAAACAGCAATCCCTCTTTTATACATGTTTCATTAAAACAACTGACAAGGTATTGCAATTAAACTTTTTATTTAATTTTTCTTGTGTTCATACAAGTGTTTTCTTTTCTAGACACACTGTGTGTTACAAACTGTCCAAAAGTTCTCCATATCTGAGCACTTTTTGCTATTCTTTTACCCATTATCAAGGGAGATTTTTTTTTTTTTTTTTTTTTTTAACTATGTGGGTTATTTTTTGTATGTGTCTAAAGTTATAGGAATGTTTTATTTTCTGATCATGGTCAACCATTATTGCCGTGTTCATAGTTAATGTTACTGAGTGTTGGCTTTTCCTTTTTTATTATTAGTGCTCCCATTATTTTTAATCTTACAGGTGGATAAGGCTATTATGCTTGTATTTTCTACTAGTATGTTTCAAGTGGTGTTGGGTAGGTTTTTGTGTGTGTTTGAATGAATCCTAATGGAGCTATGGTTGGGTAGGTGTAATGTAAGATATCTAGATAAGCATGTGGTAGTGTGACCAATGTAATTATTTCCGAGTTTGGTTTGATCAGAAACACAGTTCCTTAATGGGCATTTGAACTCATAAATAAAGTTGGTTCTTTGTAGTTTTGATTTTGTGGGTGTGTTATTTTTGATAAGGTTAGCGGCTTAAAATGTTTTGTAATAGATAATTTAATTTTCTTGTTCGGGTCGATTAATTTGTGTATTTGTTATTTCTAAGAGAAAATCATCTTGCTTATAGCTGACATGTATATTTATTTGGCTTTTGTAGATGATATTGTTTTTATCTGTATGTTTAGTATCACTATTAGTTACTTTAGAAAGAAATACACATTTGGTGGTTGATGAGGTAGTTAAGAAAACCATTGTTAACTAGTGTCTGTTTTACATTATTGAGTTCTTTTAAGGAAAAGTGAATGAGAGGGTGGATTCTTGTGTGCTCTCTTTGGGAA
Organism: Acanthosepion lycidas; assembly: GCA_963932145.1. Lineage (NCBI taxonomy): Eukaryota > Metazoa > Mollusca > Cephalopoda > Sepiida > Sepiidae > Acanthosepion > Acanthosepion lycidas. The sequence continues at coordinate 17,184,500 of OZ010599.1, forward strand.
TTTTTTTATAACTGCTATTTTATTTCTAACTGGGCATTCATTCTTAAAATTAAAGTGGCAAGAGTTTCTGCTAGTATTTTTTTATATAATGAAGTGGTGAATGTGTTATTACTGAATTCTACAAGAACGTCTAAGAATGGGAGTTTATTTCTTTTTGCTAAGTTTGTAAGTAAAGTTAAGGACAGAGTTTTTTTGTTTTCAAATGGTTTTGAACCTGCATCTTCCTTTGTAGAAGAAATTGCTGGCTGGTTTGGCATGCTTTACACCACTTGGATACAGAGTGCCAGATCAGATGATGGTCCCTCTCCTACAAAGAGGGACAAATATTTTGGACCCTGGCAGAGAGTGCATTTTCTTAAGTTTTTTCTAGTACCCAAACCAGTGGATGTCATATGCATTGTTTAAAAAAAAAAAAATCTATGTCTATTTCAAACATTGGTATTCACTAAAAATAATGTTTGAATAAAAATGTTGGATTGAAAATAAATCCATTCTTTAGAAAATTATATATATGAAGGCACAATGGAGTAATGGATATGGCTTGAGTTGAGGAAATCGGATAGCCGAGTTTGAATTTCAGTCCAGTTCATTGCGTTCACTTATGCATAAATATCCTTGGGAAAGGTATGAATCTATCTCTTCTCCCACCAGCTATGGGTAAATAACAGGACAGGCTGGTTTCTATAGCCTTGGGTGGCGAACAGCCTAGGAGAAGGAGACTTTTGCAAAGTCATTTGGGGACCTTGTGGCATATTGTGCACCATTTCTCTGTATTCGGCTCTTCCAAAAAGTGTTGTCAGTACTGCACAAATATCCATGACTATAATCAAATAATGTGTTGGTAGTCTGGCTGTTGGTTCTAAGAACTGAGCTGCTTGACTCTCATACATCAAAAACAATAGAGGAGTCCAGTAATGTGTGTGTAAACAGTGGCTCCTACTGCTAGTAAGCATTACTCTTCAAGTACGAATTGAGTTCTTTGAGCTGCCGGTTTATTTCATATAGAGAAGTGTAGAATATTGGTTAGCTTGCCAGTGGTCTGACACACAAGTAGGCAAGTGTAGCCAAAGCTAAGAACTGATTTGAGTCATTTCAAGGAGAAATATATGGGTGAATAAAGACCCCTCATGCAAATGTATTGGGCAGGTCCATTCTAGCAAAATGGACCAACCTAACTGGTGTATTAGGCACTCTCCTATAAAATGAGGTAAAATCAGGAAACAGAAGAAGGTAGCCATGTTAGCAGGTAAGTCACTTGACTTCTACAGAGAAGGACATTGAAATTCCCTTCCTTCAACGATGGACTAGGGGTAAGATATCTGACTGATGTCAAATCGGTCGGGTTTCAATCCCTGGCTTGAATCAGTTGGACGCCTAGCCACACTGAGGAACTGTCTACAGATGACTATATATATATATATATATATATATATATATATATATATAACAAAACTCCTGCAGTTATGTGTACATTAAATATTATCCTGATAGGTTTTCTTTTCTATGCACTTGTGGAGGCTTCTTGTCGAGCAAGCTACCATGTAGCAGCTCTAGACCCTGGCGGGTTATGGGACAGGTTGGAAGGAAGGATCTACTTACCTACCTTCCTAAACAAGGTGTACTTCATGTTCTAAAAGAAAAGAAAAAAAATCACTAAAGCTTTGCTCACTTCAGAAGATCAAGAGGGTAAAGAAGTAGTAAAAGTCAAGATGGCAAACCACGCTTTCTCTCTTATTTTCATGCCACCTTCTTTTTCTTTCATCTGCTTTTCTTCTATTCCTTTAACTATTTTTTAATTATCCTCTACCTATGCAAAGTAAGAAAATATTCAAATTCTATATTTGCTGTAGATGGTTTCGATCTGTGTTAAAAAATGAAAAAAAATGAAAAATATAAAGATCATAATTTGATAGCCTATTGGATTCCTACACTTTTTATTTAATACCACAACATAACAAAGTTTGTCTGGCCATATGTATTGCTCATTTATGGCATCTGGCAAATACTTCAATATTGCATGTAAAATCCATGAGATATTTGTCAACTATTTTTTTTTTATTATTTTTCACTTATTTTTGAGAAAATGGGGTGGAGGGTGGGTCTTATCTGCTATCAAAGATGGTGATTGATGATAATTCTACCTGTGATTAAATTGGAACCAAATTGGCCTTGATGAGCCGATAAAAATTCTAAATCCAACGAGGTTTTGAAGTTATGAATACCAAAAGATTGTTGTGAGATCTGTATTTATTTTGTGATTTGCAAAATAATTGACTCTGAATTTTTTTGGTGGGGGTGGAAATAGTAAGGTAGTTAGTAAAATTGTTATTGTCTAAAATCAGCATGCAACACTTGTCAGCAAGTCATTGGCAGTACCATTTGTGATCAACATGGTTGCTTTATGGTTTTTGTTTTTCCAAACTATATTTAAAATGTTTTCAAACTAAGATATTTTAAGAGTTCACTGAAGATTTTACAGTAAAAGACAAATTGCTTTTGAAGTGAGTCTATACGTCTGCTTTTTGTATTTTAACTTCCCTTTGGGTGGTTTTGCATTGGTTTACCATTTGCTTTTAATTGCAATCACAGGGTTTACAGTAAGTGGGGGTCATTGTAGAACGTTTTCATCTCTCCAGTAGGGTAGTCAGTATATTAGAGATTCACCTTGTCTATGATCTGTTTTTTTTTTTTGTTTTGTTTTTTTGTGTGTGTAAATGTTGAAACCTGTGATGAAGTTTTTGTTAATGGTAGTGAAGTTTTAGAATACATTTTCTCTATCATTTTGATACAATTACTAAAAAGAAAGAACTTTTTTCTATTTGGGACATTAATTTTGAGAGAGTTTAAAATGTTTGCCGGCAAATTTATTTGTCAAATGTACAAACAAGCTGAAGTACAAGTTCAGAAAAATTTCGATTTTAGAATGGAAGTTTTCATCATTTTTTTTTTTTTTTTTTTTTTTTTTGCTCTTTGAATTCCCAACCTCAGTTTCAATGAATTTCCAATGAATTCCCAACCTCAGTTTCAATGAATTTCCAATGAATTCCCAACCTCAGTTTCAATGAATTTCCAATGAATTCCCAACCTCAGTTTCAATGAATTTCCAATGAATTCCCAACCTCAGTTTCAATGAATTTCCAATGAATTCCCAACCTCAGTTTCAATGAATTTCCAATGAATTCCCAACCTCAGTTTCAATGAATTTCCAATGAATTCCCAACCTCAGTTTCAATGAATTTCCAATGAATTCCCAACCTCAGTTTCAATGAATTTCCAATGAATTCCCAACCTCAGTTTCAATGAATTTCCAATGAATTCCCAACCTCAGTTTCAATGAATTTCCAATGAATTCCCAACCTCAGTTTCAATGAATTTCCAATGAATTCCCAACCTCAGTTTCAATGAATTTCCAATGAATTCCCAACCTCAGTTTCAATGAATTTCCAATGAATTCCCAACCTCAGTTTCAATGAATTTCCAATGAATTCCCAACCTCAGTTTCAATGAATTTCCAATGAATTCCCAACCTCAGTTTCAATGAATTTCCAATGAATTCCCAACCTCAGTTTCAATGAATTTCCAATGAATTCCCAACCTCAGTTTCAATAAATTTCCAACCTCAATTTCAATGAATTGAACTTATATATAAATTCACAGATGAAACCAAAAATTTTTTTTCAGTCATTTCAGGACATTTAAACAGACAACTGTAATTAATGTCTTATCTAACTTGGAAAGAATGTAAAGTGTTTAAGGAATTTACTTTCTTTAAAAAAAACTTTCCTAGATTTATTAAAAATTTAATTTCTCTTATTTTTCAGTTTTAACACAAGATATCAAGATTTAACTTTTGGCTATTTGCCAGTGTAAATTTTCTAGAATTTAGCTAAAGTGGCAAATTTGCTTGTGTTTGCATATTACATAAATGTATGAAGAATTTGAGTATTGTAGAAATGACAAATTTTACTGTGGAAAAATCCACCACTGTCTGCACTTATCTTTATTTCAGTATAATTATTCTGTTACAATCTGTGTGTAACACTGTATAATTATTCTGAGTGGAAAAAAAAAGAAGAAAACTCTTCCGTTGTCATGATGAAAAAAGAAATGTAGAGATGCCATGTCTTCTTTGGTATGAAAGAAAGAAAGATAAAGGAGAAGTAGAATGAAAGAGAAACAAAAAAATGCTGTTTTACTGTCTTTCATTCATTTTTTTTTTTTTTTTATTCAGTCAAATTCTACCATTGTCATATCCTTAAAATTTTAAATAAAGCAGAAATTTAATTTTCATTTCAATCAATCTGTAGTTAATTTTGCTATATGAAATGCATTTTCAAACAAAAAATATCTGATTTTTTAGCTGCTTTTGTGAAATGTAACACTTGAAGGGTTCATTAGTTTACTAAGCAGGTGAGAATAGAGAGAGGCAAATGGAAGTCTTAGATTGGTTCTATAGTGGAGAAAGAGAGAATTTAAAATATGTTTCTTCAGTTAATTAAGGTATTTCAACTTTTGGAAACTTATAATTTGAAAATTACCAAGAAGAGGATCATGGGAAATTGAAAAATGAAGAGGGAAGAGGTGTCAAGTGGATAATATTGTTTACAAATTCTATTCTCTTTTCAGGCTGATCCTTCAGTGGTACAACCGATGATTTCATAGTCCTCAATAAATTTCCAACAAATTTTTAGTTTTCAAGATAACCATAGAATGTCCATAGAGACTGGTATCATAGTATCAAATTAATACCACCTTTAAATACATATATTCATGTGTATATATTGTATATTTGTAGAGCAATCACACTCTGATATATGTTGCATTTAAAGCAGTGGTCCAAAACAATTTTTTTTGGCCATGCATCACCTAAGCATCTCTAAAATCCTGGTGAAAAGGATATAGAATTCTTATTATTCAAAAAGTGAACTCCTATTCACAAAGAAGAAGCCTAAAAGGCCAGTAATTTTTCTTAAAAAATTGAGACTGCATATATAGAATACTATTATCATTTAATTTTAGAATTTTACATTTATAAAATTATGTGATATATATATATATATATACTGGATGTAACAGTAAAATTGTCCAATTGTTAGATTAAGCTTTGAACCATTGTATCTCAGAAAGGATTAAAGATATCTTACTGAGATTCTTCAGTGTTTTATGACACTATTGAACTCTATTTTGAACAATAAGAATGTATTTAGCCCTAATTTGAAATGATGATCCCTCTTGCTGTTATGACCCCCTGATCGACTTTTCCTTTTTATTGCTCCCTGTTTTTGAAACTTATTCACTGTTCTCTTGATGATTATTGAATGGACTTTGAAGATGGAAGCCAGAGTATGAATGCTGGTACCATTAATTAAGGCCTGAATGATGTTTTTACTCTCACCATTACTCAGTAGGGAAGGTATAGTGAGGCTGACACAAAATTTTAATCAGTTCTCTTTCTAGCTGAATAACTCAAAGGGTTTTTCAGTGGTTCTTACAATAAATGGTGTCTTTGAAGTGTCTTATCTAAAAACCTGGTAAAAATGATACTGTGTGTGTTTGTGTGTGTGTGTGTGTGTGTGTGTGTGTATATATGTAAATTACATGTGTACATACATACTTGGAAAAGCTGTGCATGAAGTTCTTGGACAGTTTTGCTGAAACTTCTCTAATGACAGCCTTGAGGATATTGATATTAGTGCAGGAGGTCTTGTTAATGGCTTGCTGCTAAATAACCCTGCATAGTGTAGTTTAGTAGGTTCATGTCTGGACTTGAGATGGGCTAGAAGTCTTTTGCCCCCAGAAACCAACAGTTATCTATACAGAACATCTGCACCTTAGTTATGTCCACTTATTTTGGATCTGCAGTTTCCCTTTGAGTAGTTGGCAATGAGCCATAGAAAAATGTGGCACCCAAGCTAGTAGAAGAATGAGGACATCGTTTTTCTCATCATTAAATGACACCCGAGAAAATAATCTAGACTGGAAGCTTGGTCCTGAATATACTTTCAAGCTTCTGGTTCTTTCCAAAGTTCAAAATTGTGTTCACTGGGAAAGATTTTCTTGTCAGAGAATCATAACACTGGACCCATGATTCTTGGGGTACTTGACCATTTTTCTTGCACCTTTCCTGCTTCTTGGATTCCATAGTCTTATTAAAGTGTCTTGGCATCTTGGTGTTGGATTTAAGGCTGAGGTTGTCATGCATGGTTATTCTTTGGTTTTTGGGTTCATTTTTAGCTCAGAAACTATCATACTCCTGGATGTTGTTGGGTTCTTTGCAATTTTGGTATTTATGGATGATTAACAAAGTTCTGAATCTGCTGCTGTCCAGCTTCGTTTGGATGCTGTTGCATATAATATCTATTGTCTAATTCAGTAACCCTCTACTTTGAGTGGTTCTTGAGTCTTGTATTGAGTGAACAGCAGTAAAAAAGATAATAAATAGATATTGTTTTTTATGCATGTGGATTACTTTATTTTTGATGAGGCTAAAATGTCAATAAAGTGTAAATTTTAATGAAGATATTGTATAGTTTATGTTGTTTTGGTATAAGAATGTGCTAATGGCTGACAACTCATTTCAGAGTATGTCTGTTAGTGCCTGTAGCCAGTCCGTTTTGCAGACGCCTGCTCAGGCACATGTTTTGTCCAACACTTGCAGAGCCAACCTATGATTTATACTGTCACTATGCTGACTGAACCTTAGTTATAGTTTCTGAGGGAGAGCACATAATCTTGTATGATCATCAGTTTGAACAATGCCAGTATGCTCAAACCCATGGTTGCAATGACATGTAACTTTGTGCTAGAAAAACATTTCCATCTATCCAATTTCACTCAAAGGCTTGGGTCAACCCCATGGTATGGTTTTCAGGCATTTTCCAAAAGTGTCACATGCTAGAGTCATCTTCCTGTCTGTAGAATATTGGTTGGCTTGCAAGTGGTCTGACACACAAGTAGACTGGTGTAGTCACTTCAAGCTAAATGCAGCCCTGAGTCATTTAATGGAGAGATATATGGGTGAATAGAGTTCACTCATACAAAGTGGACCTACCCATCTGTTGCATTAGGTGCTCTCCTATAAATGAGGTAGATTAGCTGACTTGCATTTCAAAAGAGATACAAGAAGGCAGCCATATTAGCAGGTAAGTCATGTGACTTCTACACTGACATTTCAACAGTGGTGAGATTTGAACCTGGGATCTCATGATCAGAAAGAATATGCTAAAAGCATACAAAATAACATCTTTTTATTTTTTTTATTTAGACATGTTTTTAAAAGAAATAAAACAAACAAAATAAGATAAGATTAAAAGAATCATAACCCAACAAGGGAAGCCATTATTGTTTGGTTATTGACTTATGTTAACAGCTAGCAGTTTGGCTGCAATGCTTGCTTTTGATGTTTTGGTGAGACAGCAGACAGTTGAAGTAGACACAGGACACCTGGTAACAATATCGGCCAATTCTTGAACTTGACTGGTTCCAAATAGACTTGTATGGCGGTTGGTCAGTCCATGAAAATTTTAAAAATAATTTTTAATTTTTTTAATAAGTTATACCAGGTGTTTATGTGATATAACAGATAAAGAACTTTCATTCAATCAAATCATTACAAATATTGTGGCTGAGCAATTTTTTTTCTGTTAATAAAGAGGAGGGAATTTTTTTTTTCTTTTTTACTAATTATTAACCCAATTCAAGGCCCAAGAATCCCTCAAAGTAGATTACTAAATGAGGTTGTTGCATGAATGTAAGAGGAAGAAGTAAAACGTGTAGATTGATATATAGGAAAGATAACAGTTGACTGAAGAGGTTAAAATTGTAGTGATCCCAGAAGCATCCCATTGGGTGTCTGTTCCCCAAAGTAGTTCTTGAGAAGCAGCAATTTGAATGGAACTTCCTTCTTACTAATGGAATAGGAAGGGAATGTGAATTATTTGTCCCAGTGTTTTTGATATGGTGGGCCTTATCTGTGAAGGTTTGAACTGGTGGAACTAATGGATGTAGAATCTTTTGAACTCTGTCATGGCTGTAAAGTGAAGATTAGGCAGCTGCAGCCCAGCAGTACTCAATTTTGAGTCTGATTTGGCTCTTGTAAAGACCAAGCAGGAGTTGGATACTTATTAGAGTTATACGAGGAACCGTCTATTTTTCCATTGTCATGATTGTATTTTAGTCTAAGCTAC
>OZ010599.1:17197685-17287685 GCA_963932145.1 Acanthosepion lycidas
TCAGACTATATGTGTTGTTTTGCGTGACTATATATACAGGTCAGTGATGCATTGTGGGTAGTCTATTGTATTGTTCTAATAGTTATTTTGGTGAGTACTAATGGTTGTTCCAGATTATTCTAAGAGCTATTGAGTGGAAATGTTTGATTAGGTTGCTTTTTTTTTTTTTTTTTTTTTTTTTTTGCTCTTTATAGTGTTGTTTCTTATTGATTATTTTATTGTTATTATTGCATTTACTTGTGTTTATGTGTATGTTCATGGTTTGTTAATTTGTTTATTATTTAGTTAATTTATTTACTTACTCATTAGTTTGAATTAATGTATTTTAGTTATTTTTATATATTTTATTTTATTTATTTTTAATTTATTTTTGTTTATTCTTCTTTTTAGTTTGCAAGTTTTAAGTAGCGTAGTAAAAATTTGTTTTCATGCCTGCATTTTGAGATGAGTTCTTATCATTTATTTAGTGGTGTATGTTGGTCAGGAAAGTAATTATAGCTATTTTCTTCTCCAGACAGTGTTTACAGTTTTTTTTATTTATTGTTGTAGGCTGATGCTGTTTTCCTTATTTTCCATGATATTTGGGTGTGATTTGGTTTTTGTTTTTAATGTCACAGATATGATTAGAAATCACTGGATTATTTTATTTTAAGCAAAGTAGATATTTTATGCAGACTGACATGAGAGCATTAATGAGACCTATGCGAAAAGGAAGTCAGTAGTAGAAGAACCCAAAACTCCAGGCCAATTTCCCTGTCTTCATTGCGAACATCTTTGCTGTTTCCACATTAGACTCGACAGTCACCTTTGAGTTTATCTGTTTAAGTCTTAATAGGTGCTCTCTGAGAGAACACTTGCTCCTAGTGATTGGCAAAAATTCAGGGTCCACTCAATAATGATGGGACAGGATTAGTTTGTTTTGTTTTGTTTGAGATATTGAATGTAAGGTCAGAGGGGAGATCAGCTGTGAGGCTCTGGTCATCTAGAGTTTTGGAAGTGTACTCCACCCATATGCTGTTGTAGCATCAGTAGAGATATTCACAGAAATCAGAGTATACACTTAGATCATTTGTATAAATCAGAAAGATATTTGGACCAAGAAGCAAGCTTTGTACTGATCATTTGGGCCTCAGGAGACTGGATGCTTACAACTCACTTCAGGGACCTACCCATTATGAAGGACCTGATTAATGAGAAGACTTTTCCAGTGATTCCATAGCTGGAGAGCTTGTGCAGCAGCTCCGTATGCCACACCATGTTAAAGGCCTTTGAAATATCTAAGTTGTCCTTGAGATGTACTTATTGTCTCGTGCTTCAATGATTCTGTGAGTAATGACGTTATATAGGTAGTGGACTGAGCTGATTGAAATTCATACTGCTTGTCGCTCAAGAGGCTGTCTCGATTGAGATGATACACTTAGATATGCCATGTAGTGTACATACAATTCCAAAAATTTCTAAAAATATGAAAGGTTTGCCTATATTTCTGAGATAAGGTATTATTTACACTATTTACATTATTCGGACTATTGTCCTCATCTTTGTCGCCATATTTATTAGAACGTTTCAGCCATTGTATGATCCAGCCTTTTTCAGTATCTGTCTATATTTCTGAGATGAGGTATTATTTACACTATTTACATTATTCGGGCTATTGTCCTCATCTTTACTGCTGTGCTGATTCCTTATGTTTACGAATTTTCCAATGGTGTTCCTTGTCTATGATCTCAACCTGATCCCACAGAGGGTGATGATCTCCCTTTTCCCTCTATATGTGGTCAGCTATGCCTGATTTTTCCACTTCCCCTCATGTTACAGCTTTCTGGTGTTCTTGAAGCCTTACCTTAAGGGGGCAACCTGTCTCCCCTTTATATTTCTTTTTGCAGCAGGGATAACATACACACAGTCTTTAGTCATGTTCTCCTCTATAGGGGGCTTACTTGGGAGAGATATCTGTGAAGTGTCATCCAGTTTTTGAATGTTGTCCTGATGTTATATGGACCGCAGATCCTTTGTATTTTCTCTGATAACCCCTTCACATAAGGCAGGCAGACTGTTTTCTGAGTGTTGTTGTCCTCCTCTTGTACCTGCTTATCCCAGTTTTTTGGGGCTGCTGCCATGTACCCAGGGTAGTTGTTACGTTGTCACTTATACTGACCAATTCTTTATCTAATGTCTCTAACTGATAACTGACATCCATTAGACATGGCATGTGGAACTAGAACAGTCTACTCCAGTGAGTGAAATAAATGGTTCAGTTTGACATTCCAACCACCTGATGAAGGCCAGAGTGTACAACGGCTGAAACGTAATAAATATGGCATCAAAGATGAGGACAGTAGTCTGAATAATGTAAATAGTGTATATGAAAGGTTTCTATATCATTATTTTGACAGTGCAGAAGTTAAAAAAAAATGTAGGAGTTCCACTTGTAGACTTACACCAGAGCCCATGTGGAATTTGTATATATGATACGTCGCTAAAGATGCTGGAAAAATGGTTGGTTCTCTGTATCTTATTCTTCCTGCTATGCTCTATTTTTACAAGAGACGGATCATGCTGAAAATGGATTACTGCTGCTATATCTGGGCTGGAGCTACCCAGTCTTCATTTTCTAGTCTTGAGTCCAAAACCATTTCCAAAGACTTGTGGCTTATAAATTATTTTTCATCTGACAGCCCCTTTCCACAGATGTGATGAAAACATTCAGACACATGACATTCTTTAGTTTCCCCAACTTTAACCCGCCCTGATAAAACATACCATGCCCCATACATTGAGGCAAACCACCATTATTCCCTTCATATTCCTTTAGTAAGGAGTGAGTTCCACTTGTATAGAACAGTTTCTTTGTGGAACAGAATCCCAGGTGGATGCTTTTCTGACCACTATTACCTTAAGCCAGTCTAGGGTTTAACCATTATCTTTTCCATTATATGTATAAACTGCATGCCTTACTCTTATCTCTCACACAACAACCACCTTCAGTAACCCTCTATCATGAGTGCTCTTTGGGCCTTGTATAAAATGAACATTAGTAAATAAAAAATAAAAAACCTAAAGAATTAGTCATGTTTTCTTATCAAACATTATTAACAAAACATTACATTAAAATATGTAGATAAATACATGAAAATCTACTTGTTTTGAACTGGACCAAATGAGGAAAAAGAAGTTTCAATGACATTTGTTGTACAATCCAACAAATTTTTTTTTTTTAATTTTTCCTGGTAAAATGACACTGGAGGATATATAAGCTATCAAATACGCTAGCTCCAAGGATCATTTTCTTTATGTTGATAATGCTTTTTAATTGAATGTCAGAGCACATTTCATCTTTCCTGAATGCACCTGCTAGACTGCAGAAAAACTTGGATACATATGTATATCCAACTGTTATTTACAGCAAGCAAGACACCCTTTCTACATGTCAGGTGAAATTTAGATACTGATGTCCCCATTAATGTCCTTGTATATACAGCTATTCATATCCACATTCTCAATCTAATAACATGTCATCAGGACAGTGTTGCTTGGACTAGCCTATATTTACCTATAATAAGAAATAGTATCAGATTATCTTGTCATGGATTTAATAATAAAAACAATCCAATACCAGCAAAATAATAACACCACCCAGACAAGAATGAAATAACAATTAACTGACTGATTCTGCAAAATTGGAGAAAAAAAACAAAAAAAAAAACAAAACTGACCTTGGATGACCACAAAATCTTGTCATTGTTGTTTACTTTTTGACATTTGGTTGTTTTATTGACCTGTATAATATCTTCATAAGGCCTTGTAAAGAATTCTCAAATTTCTGACACTTCTTTGATAATTCAAATTTTAGATTACATTCCTTTGAAAATTTGTTACTTGCTCAATAAGAATCAATAAGAATGCAAAGTCTAGATTGGAGATGCTGGGTGTGTCAATCTAGAAAGAATTCCACCTTTCAATTAAGTTTTTGTGCTTTGGTCTCCGTCACAAATTAATGATTTCAAAATTTTTTTCTCATTGTAAAGTTTAAACATAAAACAAAGAAACATTTAGAATTCTAATGGTAAAATTTGGTTCTTAAAATCACTAAAGAGATTTGTCACCACATATTGCAGTATACAAGGTAAATAGATATATGAGATATTAGAAAATGTAAGTTTTATGTTGGCTGAATGCTGCAGTAACTCTGTTACAAATACTTTATAAATCAATTCTGTTGGAGGCAGTTGCACCAAAATTAAGATTTGATGCAGGCATCTATTAATATCTGGAGACAATGGAGTCTACTATTGTAGACACTTACTTGGACATGTATTTCTTCAACACCCAAAAAGTCAACCACTAGTTCATGAGACTGGGTTGAAAAGTTCATAGGTTGGTTATGAAGGAATGATGCTCAAGCTGCAAAATCTTGCATGCATTCATTTCAACTCGTCTTATTAATAACTGCATTGTTTCTTTTCAGATTAACTGACTGTTTATCTTGTTGTTAAAAAAAAAAAAAAAAAAAAAAAAATCATCAATAGGACATATCATGTCATCATCACTGCAATACTGGTTCCTAACCAAGTGTTTTTCAAGTTGGGGAACAGAGTTATAGTCAGATGGGACCAAATCAAGAGAATAGGTCACAATCACACACAGCAGCCATTGAAATAAAGTACTTGTTTGCTGGAGTATTGTCCTGATGAAACAAAACCCCTTTCATCAATTTTCCTGGGCATTTGGTCTTGATAGTCTTTCATGAACACCTCAGCAAGTTGGCATAGTGCTCTCCATTGATGGTGTGGCCCTTTTGAAGATAATCAATAAACATAATGCCTTTTTCATCCCCAAAATCTGAGGCCATCATCTTCACTACAGATGAAACAGCCTTTTTTCGAGCTGGTGAAGAGGGATGTTTCCACTGCATGGATTGTCTATTTGTCTCTAGCTCAAGCTGATGAACTTGACGCTCATTCTGAGTTCGGAACCTTTCAAGGAAACCAACTGGCCCTGCCTTAAATAATTTAATATTTTCCTGTGATGTGATCAGTATGGTGTGCTTTTGATCAGGTGCCAGAAGACATGGAACCCACCAAGCAGAAACCTTCATCATGCCAAGTTCTTTGTACAGAATATTCTTAAATCTCACATAGGATATGTTAATAGCATTGACTATTTGATTTATGGTCAATCATCTGTCACCATGTGGTGAAGATCAACGTTTTCCTTGGTGGTGGTAATTACTGGATGTCCATACCTTGGGTCAATCTCAAGACTCTCTCTTTACTTCTTAAATTCAGCTGCCCACTTTTACACTGTTGATAAAGCTGGAGTATCATCTCTTAATGTAGCAACCATGTCAGCATGAATTTTCTTGGGGATCTAAACCCTTTTTCTGCAGGTACTTGATAATGCCACCATGTCAAATTCTGTCCATTTTCAAGAGAAGTTGCTACAAGTTACATTTAAAGTCTTCTTTGAATAGTTAAATATCAGTTTACCTCGAAAGAAACAGTTCAGTTATTGATAATAAGAGTTGAAATTAATACATGTGAGATTTCACAGTGCATAGTCAGCCTATGAACTTTTCAGCCCCCTCCTGTATACTGAATAAACATTACAGTTTTTGGAAGAGAGTGCATAATCTGCCATGAACAACTGTCTGAAACCCTTGGTCATGATGATTTGTGACCCATCAAATGGCTTCCCAAAAATTGGGTCAGCTGTGGGATGGCTTTCAAAGCATTTTGCAGTGGTGCCAAATACTGGGGGTCATCTTCTCAGATCAGTAATATTATCAATAAGACATCTTGAAAATAGTTGAATACTAATGTTCTAGCCACTCAACCAGGTGGCCATTTAAACAAGATGAAGCTGCTATAAAAACTATTATATGCCACTAAACATCTCCAGTTGAATATGATAAACATATAAGATTAGTAATTAATAAAATTAAAAAAAATTTTTTTTATTAATAATGATTGCCTTTGAATCCCCTCCCCTCAATGGTATCTACAAATTTTCTTGCCATTTGAGTCAATGTGTCCCCTATAATACACAAACATCAAATTTGTATGTTGGGCATACAATTATCACCATATCCCATAGGATAACTTTCTATTTATCCAATCAAAGCACAATTTGTACATGTATTAATAATGATCATTTGGTGCTGACATCTCCACAGGCATACAAAATTACTCCTAAACATTGCATGTACATTATAAGACATTAATTGTTTTTAAAAAAAAAAGATGACTCCAGATTCTAGAATCTGTAACCATAAAACTAAAAAAACAAAAAGTTAAAAAGATCTGGTCTGGTGATTCAGCTGTGTATTTAGAGATGGCTGATAAAATACAAAGAAGAATTTGCAATGTTACTGGTCTTGACAAGGCATCTCGGTTTCAGTCACTTCTCCACTGTCATAATGTAGCTTTTCTATAAATATTTTCTGATGAGTTTTCCTCAGTAGTATTTTTTTTTTTTTTTTTCAGTAATATTCACCCTGTACAAGGCCTGGGAGCCACTCAAGATTGAGCATTATATTAAGGGGCTGTTTATGCAGATAGGAGGGGAAGATAATGGTTAACTCTTGACTCAAACAGGTTAAGATTGTAGCGATCAAAGAAACATCCTCTTGGAAGTTTGTTCCACAGAGCAATTTCTGGTAACTTTCCTGAAATTAATGTAGAAATGTATTAAATTGTTTGTAGAAGTGTTGCTGATAAGGTTCAGCATTGTAATGAACATTAAAGGAAGCATTTTGAACATGTTAAATAGTTTGTTAATCATAACAAATTATGTTGTTTTGATAAACAATATATTTTTATATATTCTTATATTTTCTTAAACTACAGAAATTTATAAAAGTTAATAAATAAAAAAAAAAAAAAGGACCTTACTTTTTGCTGCTACCTGTAATGATTTTGAATGCTGTGCTATGTTAATTAATATAGCACTATTGTCTGATAAATGGCTTGCTAGTTGATGTGAAAGGGTTGTAGTGTTTTGACCAGTATACAATATATGTTTTATTAACACTGGAGATATAATCTAATGCAACAGATAATTCAAAACCATAACATCTTAAAGCTCAGAAACACAGACATACAGTTTTTATGCAGACTGAAACCCTACCTCTGGTATCTTGTATGGAAGCAAAAAAAAAAAAAAATGAAAACAAGCCTGTCTCAAATAAAACTTGCCTAAATGAAAACTTGTTGCAAAAAACACATACGCACACACTTTTATATATAGGTATGTGTGTTTATCTCAAATTCACTTTATCTTTGTATGCGTCTGTAATTAGTACTTTGGTACAAGAGGATACTCATGTAAAAATGATTTTGAGTTTGGTCTGTCGCAGACAGTTTCTTTTTTTTTTTTTCTATTTTTCTGTCTAGCCTCTATTCACTTTCGTTCTTATCAAACAGATTTCGTAACATTGGTGGTGAAGAACAAGACCACAGACACCTCTCACTACAATATCACATAAAGGACTTCCTTTGTCTCAGACAGTGCATGAACCCAGAATGAAAATTCTCTTGTCATGGACAAATCCTTCAAGTCTTTTTTTTTTTTTTTTTTAATTTCCTACACCTTTCACTATCTATTGTCTTTCTATTTTTATCTCTTTTCTAATTGTTTTTTTTTTCTCTTCTCCAATCAAGTGTTTAACCCTTCACTATTTGCAGCTTGTTTAACATTATATCTTCCTGCTTTTTAATTGTTTTCCCCCAACTCGCTTTTTTCTTGGTTCCTCCACCCTCCCGTCACTTTTCTCCTAAATCGCTTTTCTTTTGGTCTCCTCCCCATTGCTATTTTTTCTTTGTTCCAACCCTCCCCCCCGTCGTTTTTCTCTGGTCCCTCCCCATTGCATTTCTGTTGGTTAACCCCCTCCATCACTTTTCTCTTGGTCCCTTCCCACCATTGCTTCTTTTATCCCCCCCTGTTGCATTTTTGTCAGTTAACAACCCCCACCTTAGTTCACTTTCTCTTGGTCCTCCTCCTTGTCACTTTTCCCTTGGTTCCTCTCCCTCCATCGCTTTTCTCTTGGTTCCTCTCCCTCCATCGCTTTTCTCTTGGTTCCTCTCCCTCCATCGCTTTTCTCTTGGTTCCTCTCCCTCCATCGCTTTTCTCTTGGTTCCTCTCCCTCCATCGCTTTTCTCTTGGTTCCTCTCCCTCCATCGCTTTTCTCTTGGTTCCTCTCCCTCCATCGCTTTTCTCTTGGTTCCTCTCCCTCCATCGCTTTTCTCTTGGTTCCTCTCCCTCCATCGCTTTTCTCTTGGTTCCTCTCCCTCCATCGCTTTTCTCTTGGTTCCTCTCCCTCCATCGCTTTTCTCTTGGTTCCTCTCCCTCCATCGCTTTTCTCTTGGTTCCTCTCCCTCCATCGCTTTTCTCTTGGTTCCTCTCCCTCCATCGCTTTTCTCTTGGTTCCTCTCCCTCCATCGCTTTTCTCTTGGTTCCTCTCCCTCCATCGCTTTTCTCTTGGTTCCTCTCCCTCCATCGCTTTTCTCTTGGTTCCTCTCCCTCCATCGCTTTTCTCTTGGTTCCTCTCCCTCCATCGCTTTTCTCTTGGTTCCTCTCCCTCCATCGCTTTTCTCTTGGTTCCTCTCCCTCCATCGCTTTTCTCTTGGTTCCTCTCCCTCCATCGCTTTTCTCTTGGTTCCTCTCCCTCCATCGCTTTTCTCTTGGTTCCTCTCCCTCCATCGCTTTTCTAATGTTTTCCCCCACCATTGCTTGTCTCTTGATTTGTACCCCCACTGTCACTTTTCAGTTGCCTTCTCCACTCATCATTGCTTAACAATTGCTTTCAGCCCCTCATTCTTCTCTTTCATACTTCCTTGTGGTCATTTTAAACTGCCCCACTCCCAACTATATAAATGTTCACATCTTCATGTTTCTTTTAGTTCCTTCCGTATCCTTTTCTCTCTGTCCGCATATCTTGGTTACTGTGTTTTCGGCTTGTCAAGCTCTTTGAATGCTGTCAAGTTATAAAAAATTTTTTTTTATAACTTGAGATATAGTTACTCCACTTCACACTTATTCACTCGTTGATTTATTCCTCTCTTTCATTTTTTTTTTTTTTTTTTTTTTCTAACTTTGAAAACTTATCAAGTTAGGAGCTATTCAATTTACTTCAAGTTGAAGAGACCTGAAACCCAGCTAAATAAACAAACTTGGCAGTGAGTGTGGGATGTGAAAGATACAGCAGTGCAATGTCATTCCAGCTAAATAACTGATAACACGTGAATAAATTCAGTGTGGAATGGCTACAGTCAATTAGCAGTGTGGTGTGTGTGTGTGGGGGGGTCAGTTTCTTTTTTTATTTCCTCATTTTTCACCCAACCATTTGTCTCACTTTGAGTCTGATACGCCATCACTTAAGGGGTGGGAGCTACATTATCACTTTCATCAGCACAATATTATTGAGTTGTTTTTTTTTTGTTTTTAATTATAGTATTGTAATTATTATTATAATAGAAGTACATACTTTAAACATTTAATATCCAATGGAAAATGACATCCAATAAGCTCATTTTACATAAGTCCAAGGAAAATTTATAATTTAAATGATGAATTTTCATACTGAAAAATAAACAATTGTCATGTATTGTTTTCCCTTGTTTCTCTTCCTCTCTATTCGACCTGTGAGTATCAGATTCTCCAGGCCCTCATTATGTGTCCCAGGAACTTCAGCTGCCTCTTCCTGATGTTAAGTATAAGCTTCCTCCTTGTTTGCATTCTATCTAAGACATCATCGTTGCTCACATGCTTGGTCCATCATATCTTTGACATCCTTCTGTAGAACCACATCTCCGTCACCTCAACTCTCTTCTTCATCTTTGGGGAAATCGTCCAACATTCGCTGCTGTAAAGACACACAGATGTTGCATAACAGCTCAGTATTCTTTTCTTTGTTACCAAAGAAATCCTCCTGTCTTTCAATATTCTGCCCAGATTTTGGAATGCATCTGCGTCTATGATAAGGATAAAATAACACAGTAAAAGATATCCCATGTCATGGATACCTGATGATGGTCAAAGGAGTACTTGGATGAAACGTTGTTGATAACCTCTAGAATAACCAAGATGAAAATAATAGTTCAAAATGAAACATATTGACAATTACTCCTCTCAAAAATGAAATATAAAATTTTTGCACCTGCAGTATTATATTCCTTGCTGTTCAGACCAGCATTCTAAATTTGGATGTTATTCTCATAATGCTTTAGCTGTTGTACCCTTTATAATGTGTATTTCTACTTGGTAACCATTTTGAAATTTTGAACCAAACACTTTATTTACTCCATGGAGTTAGTGTTCTCATTACACATTCTTTGCTTAGAGGATGTTCCATATCAACTCATATCCACCAGTCTTATTCACCTTTGTGTTTCTTGTCTGTTTCTTGTCTGTTTCTTCTACTGTAGTAATGTTAATCCACTCGGCCATGAATCAGTTTCTAAAATACTTATTAAATATCCCTTGAAGATATTGACACTTCTCACAAGATCTTTCTCTTTCTTTATATTTGTATCTATCTGAAACATAAGCAGTAATTTCTAAAAAGTTAATGGATTTATAATCGAACATAATTCCTTATTAATTTAAATGTTATATTTAGTGAATATGTATTTGAGTAGATATTTTTTACACAGTGTAAATTTACATCTAACAGGATTTGGGGGATGAGTGGCTTTTACTAATCACAAGTTTTGCTTAAACAAAAATCTAAATGAAAATTTAGAATTTGTCCTCAGCTTTTAATCTATGACAGTACTATTGAACTTTACTGTCTGATTTGTCTAAAATCATTACTGCTATTAATTTTCAAAATAAATAAAACTTTTTTATCCCTCTAAACCAGTGGTTCCCAACCAATTTTAGGCCATGCCCCACTTTGGTATTTTTAAAATTCTGGTGCCCCCCCTATAATATTTAATTCTTACATGTATGCTAATTACACATGTACATATGTACACACAATATGTTTTATGTATGTATACTGTATATGCATCATATGTATTAACACACATTAACACTCTTACTAAGACCCACTAAAAACTATTCACTGTTAATAACTCATTCTCAAATTGCCCCCTTATTCTGTTGGTATAGTAAGCCGAAAGGTGCACATCCTATGCATGCCCCACCAAAATATTACCATGTGCCTTACGTTGGGAATCATTGCTCTAAACATTTATATCTTTTATGCAAAAAAAAAGTCTTTAGGTCTTAAATACAAAAGTAAAATTTAAACAAATGTTTACAGTAAGATAATATAAAAAGAAACAACAAAAAATTTCTTTTTAGGAGGGGATAAAAGAAAAAATAGAATTAGGAATCTTTTTTTTATTTTATTTTGTGGTGCCCTGATTGCACATGCACTGTTGAAACTTGAAGTCAGTTTGTATTTGTACAATTTATATCAGTTATCTGGTGAAAATGAATAAGGGAAACCACTGAAAAATGGTATTTAAAATGCATAGTGTTATTGCCCTAGAGAAATTGTACCATTTGGTATGTACACGAAGGCACACTCTGCACTGTAAAGTAACAAATTAGGCTGTAAATTTAAAGCATTTTAACAATATTGCGTGAATAAAAAATCTTGATATGATGTATCACTTTTACTACTTTCTGATTCCAAACCTACAGAAATTGTTAAACGTTTTGCAAATAAGGTGAACTATCTGAAATTTCCTTCTTTTGAGAAATTGAATTATCACAATAAAGATTACTGGGATGATTGTGAACATTGCCCCCCCCCCCCCCCAAGCTGTTAGTTGGGCTAGGAATTGTTTTATTTTCCATGTTAGTGCATTTTGATGGTATTACTCTAGGAAAAAATTTTGATATCATGTGCTATTTTTGCAGTTATAATAAACACAGAAAAATCAGATCATTATATGTTACAGATTTCCTCAA
Organism: Acanthosepion lycidas; assembly: GCA_963932145.1. Classification (NCBI taxonomy): domain Eukaryota; kingdom Metazoa; phylum Mollusca; class Cephalopoda; order Sepiida; family Sepiidae; genus Acanthosepion; species Acanthosepion lycidas. The sequence continues at coordinate 17,209,608 of OZ010599.1, forward strand.
GTAAAGCATTCCTATGAAAGTTTTTTTTCTCAGTTCAGATGACTTGAACCAAACAACTAATTACCTTGAATTTATGAGGGAAGGTTTTTTGAGCATATTTATGTGTATATGGTTGACAATTTACAAAAGTATTTAATACTCTTATCAAAGTGTTTTCTTAACTTTAGCTGAAATGAACAAGGTGTTAATACATTTGAAAGTGCAGGGTTGAGGCATTCCATTGTCTATATAGAGAATAAATCCCCCCCCTCCTTTTTTTAAGTTGTGAGAAGAGTCATTTTCTATTGTTCAAACTATTTCTTTGTTCAGCATATTTTCATCACTGCTATCTGGTCAACAGCTTGGAGTCTCTGCTGTGCTGTATTTTCTATAAAAAAAAAAACATTCTCCTTTGTTTAAGAATAATAAAATATGCATATCCATAGGAAGTTTTCTTTACACAAATTGCAGGTGCAGTAAAAATGATGTCAATGTAAACAGAATAATCAAATATATTGGCTAATCAAGTTGTAACTTTATAGCATGATGTTCATTAAAAATAACATTATTTATTTAAAATATAATTTTCAGCAACCCACTTCTTGATCAACTTCAGAAGAGTATACCTATAATAGTAATGAGTGAAAAACAACATAGCAACCCAACAGTTGATTATGTGAAGTTGTCCACTGACTATAAACTGAAACTTGGAATAAAAACCATCAGAAGCAGCTGATAGAATATTTACAGTATTTGGTGGAGGGGAAGGTTAGTAACTGTTCTGGATGTTGATAGAAAATGAGTCACCTAAAAGAGGCACTTTGTAAAGAAATATTTATGAGTATTTATGACCAATTGATGATTTGTTTTGAATTCATCCACTTAATATTTAACCCAAGTAGTATGGTTTTTCCAACAGTGGAAAAATAGCCCTTAAGCTTCCTCTAGTTTTCTAAGGTGTAGTCCAGTATAAAATATTATTAACCCCACCTTTTTAAACCCAAGTTTCATGTGCTGTATCTATATTAGAAAAAAACCCTACATAACAGAACTTGGAGGCCCTACAAATTTTGAGGGGATCAGGTTAAAATCACTGAATTCCTAAGATGAGGAGTTATCATTATATACATTATTTACAGTTGAAATAATGTCCACTTTGTTGTTATTATCACATTTTGGCCCCTCTGTTTTCAAGTCTGTTAATCCAAAAGAAGAGCCTAGAACAAGTGGTTCCTAAACTTTTTTTTTTCTCTGGGCCGCATTTTTGGAATGAAAATTTGCTTGTTCATCATCAAATTTCATGAGATAAAAATTACTTTTAAAAATAAAAAAAAAACCCAGAGAGGATTAAAGGGAGATAACTGCAGATTAGAAGTCAGAACATTATCATTGATAACTCTCTCCTCCAATTTGGAGACACTAGTTACTATATTCTTAATACTTGATATAATACAAAAATATCACAATGATAAAATTGGTCAATTATTTATAAATATTTATACTGGGACTCATGTATACAATTACATGTAATCCATAATAGTGTTTTAAATTTTGAAATTGTATTCATTTTTGGCATACAAATTTTTTGACAATGTTTCTAAATCTTTAATTGTCTTTCAATCATTCCATCTCACCTGCTATCCTCTTACACCACACCTATAATGTGTGCCACACCATTTATGAACCACTGGCCTAGAGGATTGAAGCAATGGTTTGTGAATTTGGTGGTATAGTAATTGTGAGTTCAATCTCTGGGCTGGTTAGTATAGATGCTGGCTCAATGAAAACAGGGCAAGCAATAATTGAGCAGTACTAAAAAGAACCAAATGAGATATGGACGACAAAATGAGAATAATCTACGTTCATTGATTAAGTAAAGGGTACAGCTAAAGAAGGCCAGAATATACAACAGACAAAACATGATAATAAAGATGAAGATATGACTAGGCTGACTGAAATAAAGTAAATCGTGTTAACATCTTCCAGCTAGAATGTTAGTTTTTTGGGGGGGTTTTTCCCCCTGCATTAAAGGAGTTTTAGTGAGAGAAATTTTATTGACAAAGTTAAAGATTATAGATATTCCCTCATATGAATACATAAATTTTTAACTGCAGTCATGCCCAATATATTGCCAGGATACTGTGTATATCAAATCCAATTCTGTTTCTCGGCACATTTAGCTTCCTATTTTAAAAAGCTTCTTTGTTTAACCATAAAATAGCTGGCAACAGAAAAAAATGACAACTTGCAATTTGTTAGCTACAGGTTATCTTTACCCTCACTAAACTAGTTAGGGATCCCCCACTGTCTGCAACCAACAGTGTCTGAAGAAACTTTTATTTTTTTGTTTTTCCTAAAATATATTGCCTTCTTGACTTAAGTAATAAGCCAAATAAACACCTGCAACATCTCAGTGCTCTGCAGAATTATTTTTTTCTTTATATAGCTTTAATCTAATCATTAATAATTCTAAAATAATTTCTTTATCTGCTGCATTCAATTTTACCTTTTTTATTTATACAGAACCCTCAAATTTCACCTGCATACTTATTGGACTAACGAAAAAGTTTCAATGTTAAATGTTCCTTTCTTATCAAAAGGGTCCTTATCTCTTTTCTAACATTCAGAAATATCTTTCTTGCAAACAGATGCCACTCAGTGTATGACTGTAATTTTTTTGTTGTTGTTCATATCCAGGTAAGAAAAATGTATTTGTAAAAGCAATTTCACTGAATAATTTTTTTTTGCCTAAGATATTTCCTACTTTATATAGTATTTCTTCATTGGAAATTTTCCAGAAGCAATGTTGCCAATGACAAAATTAGTTAATTGACAAAAAAAAAAATTTAAAAAAAAAACAATTTTCATTTCACCTTAATGTAAGAAGTTGTGTAGATCAAATTTAAATATATAATGTTATGCATTACTCAGTGGGAATTGAAACTTGGAAGACCAACTAAATACATTGACTACCAACCATGAGATAACTTGTGTTTGGTATCATAATAAATATTACCAACCATGAGTTGTCTTGTTTTTGTGGCTTTGCCATCAAGGCTACAACATTTTTGCTTTTAACACAAATAACTGGTACCTGGCATTTCAGGAAGAAATGAAAAATCGTACTGCACCAAAATCAAACTTTTATGGGAAAAAATATATTGAAAATATAACACATAAAGTATTTGAAAAGTTGGCTATTATGAAGTTGGTGGTTGAAATCAGATTTCATAATCAAAAGCCAATGTGCTGGTTGAACTAAGAACTTTTCAACAACACCTCATATTAATAATTTAATCAATTTTGAATAAATTGGCTTTAATGAAAACAGCACTTGATGCCATTAATATGAAAGAATAATTTTACTCTCATAATCTTGTGTACTTCAGCAAGTGTGTGTGAGTAAAATATGAAAGCCAAAAGTGCTCAAAAGACATGGAACAATTAGTGCTCAAATTCTCTCAAGAAACCAGAAAATGGATCAAATTGAAAAAAAAGAAAGAAATACTAATTAAAATACTTTTTGCTAATTTTTCAACCAAATCTGCATAAATGAAAAATCACTGTCCTCACACATATATATTTATAATTATGTAATAATTAAGTAATCAATAATAACTGATTGAAAAGTTAACAAGCAGTGCTTAAAATATCTACAAATGACTGTATTCAGATCCACAACTATTTCTACTGAAATAGCCTTTAGAATAATTTGAAACTTAACTGTTATCACCTACCATTAAGATAATGCAAATAGACCTTGCTACCCATAATGCACCATTAACCAGCATATATAAATAGCCAAGCCAAAACACAACTCACATGGACTGAAGCATGATACGCTATTACTGCTTGGTGTTTATCTAAGTGTCCACTTATATATAAGCTGATAGCATGGAAAAAGTTTACATGTGATGCCTTTTTTCCATAAAATTGTTCTTGATACATAAAAATTGATATATTATTTTCCCACATATATATTTTTTTAAACAGAAGACTTGTTCCCTTATTTTTTTCTCTCCCATTTTAATATTAAATTAGTATTTTAGTCATAGTTTGTCATTTCCTCCCAGTCTGCTTATCACTCTGTGAATCTCATTAACATTTTATTAGTCGCCAACAATTCTTCTGATGTGTTGGCCAAAATAATGTTTACCTTTTAGGGGAAAAAATATGCAGTTTTGTCTGTTTAAAACTATTTACAAGTTCTGTGGTATCAAACATTTATTTAAATATACATTCATACATACATACACACATTATCACAACCAATATAGTAGTCTCTTTTGGAGACTGGGTAGAAATAGAATGTTGATGTATTAAATTTGAATAATTAATATTAATTATTCAGTGTTGAACACTGTTATTTAGTTTAGTATTCACACAGGATTGAATGAAATATAAAGCAATATTAACTTTTTTGCTATTTTGCAAGTACAACTCAATTGTAAAATTCTCGGCTAAATGTTGCCATAATTTTTTTTGGAAAATATATATGAAATCTGATTGGTTCTTTTTCTATATCCTCCCAAACTCTAATCTGTGTATATCATGGGTGACAGTCTACGTACTTAACATATCATTTCTTTACCTCTCAATACATGCTTTCACATGTACAATTATTGAGGCGTATTTTCATATCTCTTGCCTTTCTCAGAGAGTTCAAACATTATAGAAATCCATGTGTGTGTGTGCAGTGTGTCAATAAAATCCTTATGTATTTTTGTCTATGCAAGATTTATTTGGCCACCTGCTGTGTAGGTTTTCATTGATTCTATCAAGGGAATTCTGTTTCATAGATAACTATCATATCACTCAGCACATTGCCCCCTTCAAATAGAAAAAGATGGAAGAAAACTTGGGAGAAATAATGTGTGTGTGTGTGTGTGTAACATTTTCTTTTTCTTTTTCCTGAAAATTCACTGTTGTGGAGAAAGATATGCCTACCATCAGAGAGCTGGTAATTTATTTTTAATTTTTTGTTTAGTCTTTCTTGAATAGAGCTTATGATAACCGTTGAAAATATTTTAATTAAAGGAATAAAATTAGATATGGGTGGCACAATCTGAAATAATTTTCAAAATGTCTGATGCCACTTAACCTTTTTGCAAAAAATAAAATAAATATTTTTTGCACTTCCTCTGCCTCACCCTCATTTGTCTTGCTTGCAAGTAGTTAAGCAGTATTGAATCTGGTCAGTACTTAACTGGGTGACTTCTTGGGAACACCAGTTATAAAAGCAACTTTCTACAATTTGAAATGTGTTTCAGTTTTAAATAAGCCACATAGTGAATAAGCCATAAAAAAAAAAAATCGATCAAACTCTTTCTCCATCTTTCTCTCTGCCTCTTCCTATGCTCTTCTTGCTTTTCTCTTCTTCTCTTCTTGCTTTTCTCTTCCTCTCTTCTTGCTTTTCTCTTCCTCTCTTCTTGCTTTTCTCTTCCTCTCTTCTTGCTTTTCTCTTCCTCTCTTCTTGCTTTTCACTTCCTCTCTTCTTGCTTTTCACTTCCTCTCTTCAAGCTTTTCACTTCCTCTCTTCAAGCTTTTCACTTCCTCTCTTCAAGCTTTTCACTTCCTCTCTTCAAGCTTTTCACTTCCTCTCTTCAAGCTTTTCACTTCCTCTCTTCAAGCTTTTCACTTCCTCTCTTCAAGCTTTTCACTTCCTCTCTTCAAGCTTTTCACTTCCTCTCTTCAAGCTTTTCACTTCCTCTCTTCAAGCTTTTCACTTCCTCTCTTCAAGCTTTTCACTTCCTCTCTTCAAGCTTTTCACTTCCTCTCTTCAAGCTTTTCACTTCCTCTCTTCAAGCTTTTCACTTCCTCTCTTCAAGCTTTTCACTTCCTCTCTTCAAGCTTTTCACTTCCTCTCTTCTCTCTTCCTCGCTTTTCTTTTCCTCTCTTCTCTCTTCCTCGCTTTTCTTTTCCTCTCTTCTCTCTTCCTCTCTTTTCTCTTCCTCTCTTCTCTCTTCCTCTCTTCTCTCTTCCTCTCTTCTCTCTTCCTCTCTTCTCTCTTCCTCTCTTCTCTCTTCCTCTCTTCTCTCTTCCTCGCTTTTCTTTTCCTCGCTTCTTTCTTCCTCGCTTTTCTTTTCCTCTCTTCTCTCTTCCTCGCTTTTCTTTACCTCTCTTCTCTCTTCCTCTCTTCTCTCTTCCTCGCTTTTCTTTTCCTCTCTTCTCTTTCTCTCCTTCTCTCTTTCTCTCCTTCTCTCTTTCTCTCCTTCTCTTCTTTCTCTCCTTCTCTTCTTTCTCTCCTTCTCTTCTTTCTCTCCTTCTCTTCTTTCTCTCCTTCTCTTCTTTCTCTCTCTCTTTCTCTTCTTTCTCTCTCTCTTTCTCTTCTTTCTCTCTCTCTTTCTCTTCTCTCTCTCTTTCTCTTCTTTCTCTCTCTCTTTCTCTTCTTTCTCTCTCTCTTTCTCTTCTTTCTCTCTCTCTTTCTCTTCTTTCTCTCCTTCTCTCTTCCTCGCCCTTTATTTATTAAGTAATTTTTTGTCAGTACAAATTTATAATAGTTACATACACACGCACACACACAAGGTATATATCTTTGGAAAATATTAAAGCAACAAATAGTTTGGTCATTTTTTTCCAATATCAATTGATTACTTCTTTATATGACTCTTTTTGTGTACCATGAAATCCAGTATTCACAAATGATAGTGGGATGAGATGTTCCTGTGGAATTAGTAAGAATCTGGTGCTTAAAGGATTTCATATGCTTTTTTAAAAATGTAGTTAATTACTTTTTTTCAAATTTTCCTTTTAATAAAAGGAAGAATCTTGTAAGGCCAGATGTTAAATGAATATGACGGCTTGTAATAAGTAATGTTGATAACTTTCCTCACCTAACTGACATTTGAGAAGCAATATTTTGGTTGTAAGTTTGTTCTATCACCAAAAGTCAAAATGCCATGAACATTTTTCTACTCCAAGATAAACCTGCAATTTTCAACTACCATAGTTTGAATTTGGTTCTCTAATGTAAATTTATGGTTGGAGAGAATTGATATGTTTAACATTCTTGACTCACTTATGATATAAAAAACAAGGGATTGATTGATTTCTTCTTTTTTTTTTTTTTTTTTTATACAGCCTATAAACTTTTTGCACTTTATTTAAAGCCAGAAAATACTTTTAGATTGTAAAAGTTTTTTTGTAGATAATATTGATTTACTGATACAAGTCCTAGTAATTAACCCATAACTGAGGGGGAAAAGGGGTGGATTCATACCTTTCCCAAGTGTATTTGTGTGTAAGTGAATTTAACTTACTCAACTGGAGCAGAAACTTGCCTTTCCGATTCTGAGCCATCATGTATTACACCATCCACACATTCAAGCTTACAGCACTTGGTATTCTCAAGCAGTCACCCATCTAACTACTGATCAGGGTCAATATTGCTTAACTTCAGTGATTGTATGAGAACTGGTGTTTCAATATGATATTGCCATAAGCCAAAAAAAAAGAGGAAAGAATTAATTACAAAGTACAATAGCAGTCAGTATTCTGTCCATAGTATAAAAGATGTTTAATTTAGAGTTTGTATTATTAGATAGCACATTTGATGTCCTATAAACCTACCTCTCCCATTTCAGCTGAGACTATCAAGAAAAAGATTTTACTGATTTTATTTTCAGTATATAAATAAAACTGTAATTCACACAAATGTTATAATTAAAACCAAAACACCTTGTAGTTACTTGACAGAATTATTCTGAAAGCTACTTGACTAATTATAAATGTTTGACTTAACACTTGCTAAATATTAAAGGAAAAAATTTGTGGGGTGTTCAAACAACCTACAGTACAGATGACTGATTAAAGGCTGGATCATTGGAATATGTGCAAATGCTGACTCTCCAATGAACTTCTTTTATAATTAAGTTGCAAATTGGATTGGAAATTGCTTTATTCAAGTTGACACATTTTAATAGTATTATGCTAACAAAAACCTCACTATAATGTGCCATTTTGTCTGTTCTATTGGATCATTTATAATATAGATTCTATACAATCAAGGCTATTAAATCTGTTATTAGTTTTTCATCAAAACAAGTTTGCCATGATTGTTTAACACTTTCCAATGGTATTCTCTCTCTCCATATGCTCTTCTACTTACAATAAGCTATGTTTTGATGTGTCTATCATAAAGCCAAAAAAATTGTAAATCAAATGACCCTGTTATCTTGAATCCCTCTGCCAAGGGTAACAGCTTTGTTCCTCTTCTTTTCCCGACAGGCATAAGATGCACTTAGGCATTTAACAGACAGAGTAATGGGCTTTGAAAATAAGATTAAAAATTTTTTTAAAAAACGCAGAGAAAAAATTACTGATACAAAATTAAACACTGGCAAATGTTAACGGATGTGATCATAAGTGAGATTGGATGGATTCTGATACCTTCCCCCAGTATCACGAGGCCAGTATGGCATCACTCACCTCTCCCCCAAAATAAAAAAAAAAATAATTAATGTTTGGTAACTACTGAATGCCCATCATGATGACTACATGGTAAGTTCCAAAAATTAGGCCCTTATAAAGTGAGAAGCAACTGTAACTGTTTATGCAATCAGCAAAAAAAAAAATGAATATTACATTTTTGTTTGGGGCATTGCTCTGTGGTAGACATTCCTTTTGGTTTTAATACCTTCACCTTTCTGTACTCATCAATTTTTGCTATACATTAAGTGCTAGAATTAATGTTCTGTATTAAATATTGTCAGGTTTAACTCTTTAGCATTCAACCTGGCCAAACCTGCCCAGGAAATATTGGCTCTCAATGTTCAACCCATTGTAACCCATTCCATGTATACTCTGCTGTAATATATGACGTCGTCATCACAAATAATGCAGAAAGTCATATAAATTATGAGAGTTTCACCACAAACAGTGATACTTTGAGAGCTGATGTTTACAGGGTGGGTTTGAGCATGTTCAATGCTAATGGGTTAATTTTATGAGGGCTGAAGATTGGATCAGCTGGAATGTTGGGGTTAGCAGAAAAAAGGATTCTATAAAGAAAAAATGGCCACAGAAAGAACCACTTCTATTCAGAAAATGGAAAAGACAGCTGAAATTCCTTGGACACATGGAGGGCCTGGAAAACTTAGTCCTCATGGGGCATGTTGTGAGCATGAATGATAGGGGAAGGCAGCAAGTCACTTATCTGATGATATTGTGCAAATGGATGACAGAACAGAGGACAGGGGTCTTAGCAAAGGGAGAAAAATGGCTAAGAGCTACACAAGAGAGAAAGTTGTGGAGAGCCACAATCACCTATGTCTTGAAGGGATGTAGCATAGAAGAAGCAAAGATTTGATCAGCCAAATAATATTGGATTGTATTATAGACATTTAGTAATTTCTGGCTTTAGCATTATTTACAATAGCCTAGTGGATTAAAGCAATGGTTTGTGAATTTAGTAATTATGAGTTCAATCTCTGGACTGAGCAGTAACTGAGAAGTACTAAAAAGAACAAGGTGAGATATTCTGTGTCTAGAGATATCTCTAGACATGAACATCAGAATGAGGATATTAGTCTGACTGTAAATAATGTAGGCATTTACTAATTTTACCTTAGTCTGGTACAAGGCTATAAATGTAGAGAACATGTGAGGATTAAATGCATTATACTAGCTAATGGCGTGTTGAGTTAGCTTGCTAACCATTATTCTAAACAAGATACCTGATTTTTTATTTTATTTTTAATTTTTTTAAATTTGCATCTCCACTTGTATACAAGATTTACAGCAATTCTCTTTTGCGTTGCTTCAGGCATTGGGGATTAACTCTGACATCTCCTCTTTGTGCAATTGAAGAAGGTACCAGTTGGGATGATTATCCCTCTGGAGCTTGAACAGAGTAAATAATAACAATGATAATAGTAATGGCTGTGAGACAAATTTGTGAATGACTATGCTATAGCAAGGCATTTAGTTGAAATTTACTAAATTTTGTTTAGTATGGCACCAAGTGAAGATGGTCAATGGTCTGTGGGACAAGGTTGCTTACCACTGCTCCATGGAATGATCCTATCCGGTTTATTGCCAAAATAAACCCAGACTATGAAGCCAAATCATTGACAGTGTTGAGGTAAGCATTCTGACTATTTAAATGTAAGATGATGATTTGAATCACTGGTAAACAATCAAACTTTATATCATATTTTCCATGTGTGCACATGTAATTTTTAAAACGATTTCTTATTGAAATAACTTCTTAAAAAGAAAAAAAAAAGTTTGCTAACAATGTTTTAATATGCAAAAGTAATTTTTATTTATTTTTAAACTAATTTGTATATTTTAAGATAATTAAAAACCAAATTAAAATTTCAAAAAAGATATTTAAATTGAAATTAAAATTGAAACATGTACCAGTCAATATTTGGGATGGAAATTTTGATAATTTATATAAGTGCATCAATGTATCTTGGTCAGCTATAGCTAAGCATTAGTTAAACAATGGTCAGTGTTGCTAGTCCGGTAAGCAAAATATATTTTAGTACTGAGGAATTTCAATTTAAAAACAATAAGCTCGTCTTAGAGAAAATAATTGGTGATTATAAACCAGGTTACATTTATGGAACCATAAAAACATACAAATGAAACTTTCCTCTCTCTCCTATTATATCTGAAATCCCTACTTCTGTTAATAAACTGACTGAAATCATTAACCAACTCATTACACCATACATCCCCAGTAAATACAGCATGAAATCAACTCTTAAATTAATCCAAATCCTTAAGGCACAAAAACCTGATAATGAAACCATAGCCTTACTTGATGTTGAAAATCTATTCACCAATGTCCCAGTTAGAGAAACGATTGACATAATTATAAACAATATATACAGCAATCCATCTCTCCAACCATTAAAAATTATGCAAACTACTTTTGACTTGTACCACCAAAGTTCCATTCTTTGACCACAAATAACAATATATATGTACAATGTGATGGTGTTTCCATGGGCTCACTTATGGGTCCAACTTTTAGTAACTTTTAGATGATTAACCTTGGAAATAATATATTTAGTAATTTTAAAAAACCCACCATCTACCTAAGATATGTTAACGATATCCTCATCTTAGTAAAAAACATTGAGGAAATACATGAACTACAACATTAATTCCAAAAAGTCTGTCCTTAAATTTACATATGAACTTAATAATAATAAAACTCCTTTCCTTGATATATTGATTGACACCAATTATAATACATTCACTATCTCCTCATATAGAAAACCTACAAGCATAAACTTATGCTCTCTTAATTATAAGAGTGAATGCCCTCACTACTACAAAATAGCTATTCTACAAAATTTAATAAGCCGCGCTAAATTTAACTCATGCACAAAAAAGTTTTTCTACACTGAACTAAAAAACATTAAACAAACTCTTATTACAGTATTTACATTAGACATATATAGACAGACTCTGAAACTCTTATTAATTATGACTCACCTAATTACAATGTTGATGAATAAATGAGACAATCTATTACAAATCAAATAGAACATAATATTCTCAAATAACCCTAAATGTATCAAGCTTTTATATCATAATCAAATGCATACTAAATATTAGGTTGATGCAAAAATAATGATGTAATAATGTCGTTTTTTGGCGTTAACAAATACCTCAAAAAACGTCATTATTTTTGCATCAACCTAATATAAACAAGATAAAAAAATCCTAAAAACACCTCCTAAATACTAATATAAATCCCACAGATCCCAGTAAAAAAACAAAAAAATTAATTATATACTATACTAAATTTAATACAACTATATTTATCAGTCTTAATAACTCCTCCCCCACCAATTGATGTATTGCAGAAAACCTATACTATTTACAATTTAAATGTCCCTTGGGAGATTGCATCTCTGACAAAAAAAAAAAAAAGCTAATGAAGATGTTGGTCATTCTACAATAATGTTATCAAGACAGCTCTGACTACATTTGCATGATTCGTTGTCCATTGTGCAATATCTGCAAGAACATTCTTATCCACATTGACAATTTAGAAGAATATTAGTTGGCAATACCTGTATACTTCACCAAGAACATATGAAGCAGAAAAAACAAATTCTCAAAGCCATTTTTATTAAAAAAAAAAAAAATTAAAACCAACACTTAACAAAATTATTAATATAGTACAAATGTTCTTTAGAAATATGTAGATTAAAACTAAAGAGTTTTTTTAAAAACAAGCAAACTATAGCATCTTAACAAATTCAGTTCTTAACTAAGTTACCTTCCTTACATTAAAATGTTTACAATATGGAAAATTTAAAAAAAAAAATCACTGACTTTGCGCATGACCGGAACTGCTCATAGTTTAACCACAAAAGCAAAAATTTACTTTAGGCGCACACAACTATTTGTCTTAGCTATCATAACCCTGAAGATTGGAATATATTGAAAGTACTCGGGGGTTGGTGGGGGGGAATAAAAATGAATAAATACAACTATGGTACTTTTCTTGCTCTCTTTAATCATGAAACAACAAAGCTTATATGTGATTACAAAAAGGATAGATATTGTTGAAAATGAACAAACACATGTCTAAATTGTTTAATCAGGTATGCTTAAATGAAAATAGACATTAAAAGGACTATTTACATTATTTGGACTATTGTCCTTATCTTTGTCGCCATATTTATTACAACGTTTTGGCCATTGTATGCTCTGGCCTTCTTCAGGTGGTTGGAATGTCGAACTGAACCCTTTATTTCACTCACTGAGGTAGACTGTTCTAGTTCCACGTGCCATGTTTAATGGATGTCAGTTATCAGTTATCTCCTGTTAATTCCCTTCTCCAAGTTCTCCACTGCCTTAACCGGGTACTGAACTCACACTCTTTGGGTCCTGTCACTGAATCTAACCAATGCATTTATCCACTGTGCCATGTGTCCTTAAATAGTGTACATAATACCTCATCTCAGAAATGTAGACAGATACATCAAAAGGAGTAGGCCTGAATGTTATTAGCCTTCAACAATGTTGTATTGTCTATACTCATCATTATATTACTCTGTTGCTTACATTGAGCTCTCTTTGGATTAATGTCCTCCTTGGAATTAACCCTACTGATTATCAATTGATTATAATATAAATATATATATATATATATATATATATATATATATATATATATATATACTAATTAATATCTTTGCTCTGTATAACCGCATTGAGCACTATAACGTTTACACCTCATGCATAAATTTAACAATTATTTATTTGCTAGCCTGCATATGCACACCAGCACATGCATACACACCTGCTTATATTTGGCCATTTCATTTATCCACTCTACAACTCTCTCTCTCTCTCTTTATATATATAATGTGCATGAAAAATGTGTGTGTACAGAGAAATCAATATGGCTTGTTTCATACCTTGAGAGATCATCAAACTAGATATTAGCAATTTATTATTGATGGTCTGAGAATTGCTTAAGGCTTAAGATTGTCACTCACCATGCAGTGTTGATTTCTATGTCTACACTGTATATATCTATATATACTTTTATCCTTGATTTTGAGAACTCTTCCCTCATAAATATAGAAAATTTTACACCATATCTATGACAATATTTTTAGAACAAAATTCTATAACCTTCAAACCAGCTCTGTCCCTAAATTTTAAGCTCTTTTCCTTCTGAAATCCTGTTGGATTTCCTTGTTTTAAGGTAAAACATATTGGGGAGATAATCTGGATCTTTTTGTGATATTCACAAGCCTTCAGTGATTAATAAAAGTCAACATGATATATTATTATGTGGATGTATCATTAAATGTGTTGCAAAGAATTGATCGACTTAAGACTTGATCTGTTACTTCCTTTTGTAATCCTGATTTTTTTTTTTTTTTTTTTTTTTTTTTTTTTTGAGAATTTGAATATCTCAGATATATTCATTGGGTTCACAAATATGCATTAGATAGAAAAGCTGCTGACAGAAATCATTATTATCTTTGATGTATGCTTACATTGCGAGCTTATTTCTTTACTAAACAAATATTCACACTTGCCACAAAATACAAGTCATAAGTTTCTCTTTTCTTTGTTTTCTTTCTCCTAAAAAGACTTTGCATTTGATTTTGTTTTTTTTTCTGTCATATGATATTTTTGTGTGTGTATCTATGTAATGTGAAAGCACATATATGTACACACACACATATCTCTCTCTCTCTATATATATATATACACACACACACACACACACACATATAATCTGAGTGTGGCCATAGAAATCATCATAGCCTGTTGATCACTTAAAGTGTGAAACAGCCAGTCATTAGACTTTACCATACAGTACAAAAAGTGAGATGCTTGGTCACTTACTTAACATTTTAATATTGGTGTAATTAAAATATATGCCTTTAAGTAAATTAAATAGAAAAGTTGGATATATGTATTCATGTGTGTAGACATGATTTTGTGATAAAATTGTCTCTTTCACACACGTATATATATATATATATATATATATATATATATATATAGGGAGAGAAAGAGAGGATGCAACGGGTAAATTTTATATTTTTAATTTCACTCGTGCATTGTTTTTGATTTTGTCGACTGCACAGTATAGTAGGGTCAGTTAGATACTGTCTGTGAGAAAAAGAGCACCATAACACAATTCACTCCTCTAGAAATTTGGAAATGACATGCTGTACTGCTTGTCATTCATAACAGGAGCTCCAATATGAACATTTCAAAGTGTTTGGGTGTCAATTTGAGGGTAGTACAGAAAATTCAGAAAGAGTTTGATGAGTCTAATGGTGATTACAACGGTGTTTGGAGTGATCACTAATGATGGTGACATTATACCGCCATTCATCTTTCCACAGTGCCTCAAATTCAACATGGAGGCCTACATCGAGTGCCCTGGGTCAAGAGGGTGGCTGCTGGAAAGCCATATGTCTAGCAACAGGACTCTGCACCATGCCACACAAACAGGAGAGCCCAGTCATGGCTATCAGACAATTTTTGCAACCACATCACCCCTTACATCTGGTTACCTAAGAGCGAGAGACCATCAAAACTTCTTGTAACACCAAAGATAATCTGAAGGTAAGGATTATGGCAGCATTCACCAACTTAAACAAAGAAAATGCCCAAAGTCGTCTGGAGGCTGTGGTTGAAACCAATGGTGATTTTATTGAACGAATTTACTATTTAATATTTCAAGATATTTTTGTGTAATTTTGGTAAATGTATCTGTTAAATGAGATGTAAGTTCATATACTGTGCTGGAGAATTACCTTGGGGATCCAAGAGGACCAGAGTGGCATAGCCTAAATTTCCACATAAGATGAGCAAATTATGAGTGAGGCGAACTGTATGAGCATTGGCACTGGAATTACACAGTGCATGTGTCACTGAGCCAGATCAAGGATGGCAGCCTACACAAGATGCTCATTTTCTCGCTTGGCAAAAATGAATAAAGGAGGCGAGTATTTGTTGGGATGTCAAACTTTTGCACTCAGGTCAGTTCAGTGTGCTGCAGTGTGTGCTAAACCATAGTCCCTTGCGAATGTTGTTCAAGTGTCTGGGCTATAGAAGAAATGGTTTCCTGCTACATATGCACTCATGCACAGACACAGACAGACAGACACACACACACACACATATATATATATATATATATATATAATCCATATACACATAAAGGCATATACACACACACACATATATATATATATATATATATATATATATATATATAATCAGTTCATATACACATTAAGGCACACACATGTATATATAACCGTACAGTACATAACCATGACATTTTCACTTCACAGTTAAAAAAAATCTAACTTTCAGATGGACATAACAATTTTGTCTTAGAAAAAAAACACCCTGATGATGACATTGTGTTAATGTTGAAAGTACTCGGAATAAATGCATATGCATCAATATAGTCATTTTCTCTCTTCCTTTAATAAGGCTACTAAAAAGCTTGTCCATAAATATGAGAGGATCCCATTGAAAATAAGTAGACAAAACTTGTCTAAATTATTCAAGGAGACATGTCTTTATATATATATATATATATAGGCAAAAATTCATACATTATATATATATATATATATATATATATATATATATATATATATATATATATAATGTGTGGGAACTGATTATAATATGCTCAGTGTATATTCTAGAGTAAGTGTGGAAAAAATTTCATTGCTTTGCCATGTCAATTTGACAATTCTGCTGCTGTTTTCCTTTTGGGAGATGGTATTAGCTTCATTGGAATAAAAAATATTTTGATTTTTGCTGCATGTTTTACTTGTCAGTTGAAAGAAAGAGCTCAGTGTGTGAATATCGGACTGGAAATGGCAAAATTTCTGGTTCAATATAATGCAGCTTCTGCTTCGCATTGTCAGGCAAACGGCATCCTTGGGCTGGCGACGTCATCCAGCTCATCTGTGATAAAGGACTATGGAAATAAACCTAAAGTCTGTGTCATTGACAGGATTTTGAATAAATGAAGTGTATTCATGATGAACACATTTTAAATTGTTTAGAAATCAGAACCTAATTATGGTTAATGAATATGAAATGTTTTAATTTTTTTAAAACAAGTTATTTTAACTGTAATTTTAAAGTATGAGCTACCCAATTTTTTCTTTGTTTTCTATATAAAAGCAAGTTTACATTCTGCTGTAACATAACACTGGTATTAACACTTCCATTGCTTGGGATATTTTACAAAATTTACATTGCCTGCTGTTGGTGTATATACACAGTTTCAAGACCTTATGAAATACTGGTCCTGAGCATTTACAGTATAAGCTAACTAGCACTTAAAACTATTTCCAAACCAATGTTGATATATAGTGGCATATAATATGTCCTGTTTTGTAATGTATTTTTATTATAATGTGTGTTTGGGGTGTTGTTTAGCTTAGTCTTTAGTATTGGATCAAAACCTAAATGGTGGCTCCCATGTGAAATCCCAATCTGTATCTTTATAGTCACTTATAACCATGCCTCTATGTACATTATCTACATGCAGACAATTGTTCTTATCTTTGTCATCTTGGGTATGACAAACTACATCTGACAGCAAGGCCTCTGATCGGGGGATAGAAGGTTTTGAGGGGGCATGAAACCATCTCTTAATTGTTGTTGTTCCTAGGTACACCCTGACCTGGGCTGGTAACACCTGTTAGGGTCCCAGCTATGGGCAAATAGTGAACCCCAAACAAAAATCAACAGGCCATTTTAATAATAAAATGGCCAACAATACATTTCTAAAAAATATTTTATAGTAAAATTATGAAAAATACTTTTTTTTATCTACAAAATATATATCTAAAAAACATACCTTTACTCTGAAAGCATAAAATTATATACAAAATATCTGCAGTTAAAAGCATAAAATTATATACAAAATATTTAAATTTCGGCATTAAATAACCCATAGAGGTGTTGATATATCTTAGTGACTTTATTGCCTTCTGGCAGGATTAAAATGAAATTTAAAAAAGCATTTGGACTTTTTTTTTTTTTTTTTTTAAATGAAGTTTATATTGCTCTTTTCACATATTTTACTCAGGGATATTTTAACAAGAAAAAGAGAAAATATTTTCCTTTGTTTGGATGCAGGAGTAAAGAAATAAATTAATGTGATATGTTATCCAGATTTTCAGATGAAATTTGCAGAAGCAATTTCCCTCTGTTTTTTTTTTTTTTTTGTTTTGTTTTTTTTAATAACTTAAGACTGTTGGCCCCAAATCAGGAGAATAAATGAGCAATGATGAAAATAAATAAATTGGTAAGATTCCCAGGAAACACTTAACCAAATTTAATACAAAGTGAATATTTTCTATTGATGTAGATAGAGGATGAAAGTATGGTTTACTGTTCCAAGAATCCCTATGTTTTTTTTATTTTTTTTCATGGGAGATGGACTGTTTATCCATAAGCAGGCACATCAATAAATCTACAGCCTAATGAAGAAAGCATTTACTTCATATAAGTAATATTTATTTTTCAATAAAATTCCCTCTTGTCAATGAATTGAATTCACTGGTGATTAATAATCATGTTACTCATTGAAAATTAATTATCAAAATTAATTGGTTGACTGATTTTGTTTAACAGCATATCAACACCTCTATGGGTTATTTAATGCTGAAATCTAAATATTTTGTATGCAATTTCATTTTATTTATTTTTTGGGAGATAAAAATGGTTTTAGCCATATAAGTCTTACTAATTAACCCATAGCTGGGGAGAGAAGAGGTGGATTCATACCTTTCCCAAGGCTTTTTGTGAGTAAGTGAATATAACGAATCCAACTGGAATTGTAAATCGGCTCTCCGATGAACAATTCCATGTCATTATCTATTACACCACCCATACATCCAAACTTACAGCACCTGGTATTCCCAAGCAGTCACCCATCTATGTTGTGACCAGGTTTGACATTGCTTCAGTGATCATACAGGAAGCTGGTCAAAATTAAGCTATTACCTACATGTTAGGTTATAGTTCATGTTTGAAAATTGCATTCAAGAATGAAACACTGTCACTGCCTGATGTTGACTTCAATGTTCACTTTTATATTTACATATGCTCTATTTTTGATATATTGAGCACTTTTATTTTTGAAAAATTTTTTGATAAAGAGAATTACATTGTGATGATGTATGGATAAAAACGATGCTAAAATCAACAATATTGTTGATTTCAAAACAAAAACTCCTTCCAGACAATTGAAATTGGTTTTGAAATTAAAACTAAAATAAACGCTTCAAGAAAGATCTTTCATTTTTAAAAATTTATCTTAAACTTTAGGTATCATGAATCTGTAGAGATATCTACCATAAACGTTTTATTTAATGGAGATATGTCTTTGACAAGACAACTGTTTTTTTTTTTTGTTTTTTTTTTCAGAATTATTGACATCTTCAAACTTAGATCTAGGTTTTTCAAGATTCTTCAAAGTTTCTGCTTATGAAAAAGTGTAGACGTAAAAATCCACACTGGAGTCTTTTGTGTTAAGCCATCACCAAACTGTGTTACTCTTTGTGTTGGATTAATATATAAACTATTTATAGTCTTGATCTTATTTACTTTTATAATGTTTATATTTTGTTTTGTTTGTAGTTTATGTTTGTTTTATTAAATAAACTTAGATTTTAAATTATGAGTTATTAGTTGTTTAATCTTTTGAGTTATGATGTGGTTGTAGATAGGGTAGTAGGAATTTATTTTTGCATCTGCATTTGCAAATGAACACTGATTTTTAGGAGTTTATATTATTCTGTAAATCCCGGCAGTGGTTATAGGGATTTGGATTAGTGTTGTAATTTCCAATGATGGCTAGAATGAGCGATTTGCCAAAAATATTGTACTATGCCTGCTGGTCTAAATGCTTCTCCTTTTTAGGCTAATATTCAACAGGAAGGCTGGATACTACTATAAAAAGGAAATTAATTTCAGTATTTATTCAAGTATATTCATTGGCCTCAAAGAATGCTTTTCAAAACAGTGCTTAAAACAGCCTGAAGAAATGTGAAACTTCTTTGGTTGAATGTTCTTGTAATCACTTGTAGTTAGATGCATTTCTTGTATGCAATATATATATATATATATATATATATATATATATATATATATATATATATATCTACATCAAGGTCCTAAAGTCTCTTACCTCAGCCTTCAGCCATTCAAACTTGTTGACCAGAGACAATCAGTTTACTAGCATTATGCCTTAAGAGTATGTCAGAGTTTAAGAATACTGATATCTTTCAATTTTAATTCCTCCATCTTAGTATAATCCTTCACTCATGTGTACTTGAACTCAGTGTAAATGGGCAAGTAAAAACTGAGCATACTAAAAAAAAAAAAAAAAAGTATTGACACTATCTTTAGACATAGGCAATGGAACAAGAACAGTCTACTCTCATAGATTAAATAAAGGGTTCATTTCAGAATTCCCTGTAAGTTACTCGGACTGATATACACCTGAGGAAGGTCGGAGGGCATAACAACCGAAACATTGTGATAAAAACAGCAAAGATGAAGAGAATAGTCTGAATATAAATAGTGTAAATAATAACTCTTGATCCCAGAAATGTATTTTCTTACATTTTCTGAACCATTTTCCACCTGCTTTTGTATATAAATAAATAAATTCCATATACATCTTGGATTCATTAATTTTGAAAATATTAAAGTATTCTCTTGCTTGCTGTTACAATTGGTGGCCCTTTTCTGTTACACTTTTATTTGGCCTTGTGCCAGACTAACCTATCTGAGTTAATATGAAGGTAATGTTATGGATGATATATTGGCCTACAAAAAGATATTGAATGATAGAATGTAATAACAACAAACAAAATGGAAACTTCAGTAAAAAAAAAAAGAAAAATAAAGAAAAAAATATTGCCAAGTTTATTTTCATTAAACAAAATACCTTGACAAAAATAAGGTTACATTGCACTAGGCAAAAAAATATCTTTGCATGTTCATGCTGGCTGGAGCTTGAGGCCTGTTAGAGCTGTGGCTGATAATGGCTGGCTGGAAAATGTTGCAGCTGCTGATGCTGGAGCAACAGATAATACACTTTGATCCCAGACATCATTGTTGCATATTGTTGTTTTGTCGATTTTTTTTTTATATGCTGAATCAGTTTGATGCATTTCTTGTATGCAATATATATATATATATATATTAGGTTGGTGCAAAAATAATGTCGTTTTTTGACGTTCAACTTCATGTGAGAAAACGACATTATTTTTGCACCAACCTTATATATGTATGTTTGTGTGTGTGTGTATCTACATCAAGGTTCTAAAGACTCTTACCTCAGCCTTCAGCCATTCAAAATTGTTGACCAGAGACAATCAGTTTACTGGTCCTGGAAGATGAAATTTTTTCTGGATGTTTTTTAAAAATGTGCGAGTGTCAACTGGATATGATAACAACCTGTTTGATTATATTGTTTGTTCTGTTAAAAATGTGCCTAATCTCTATAAAATGTTGTTATCACTTGACCATACTTTAATTTTTCAAGGAGCTTAAATGTAGAAAGAAAAATATTTTTGAAGGAGTTCTAATTCAATCCACTCGACAACACTTTTCTCTATAACAATATATATTTTATTTTATTTTATTTATTTTTTTTTTTTTTGGAGAACTAAAATTAAAACTTCTTAAAGCTAAGAGTGAATGCGTCTTCACATTTAAAATTTTAAATATTCAAACTTCTGCCATGAAATTGTTTACTTAAGGCAAATCATTAGGAAATGTGTTTATGTATGTCAAGATGAAAAGTGCTAGCAAAATATTGAAGGGAATATTTCAACATATTTGACAGTTTAATTATCAGATTATTATTTTTATGACCAAACAAAATTTTCATGTTGAAATTTAATTTCTGAACAAACAAAAAGATATTACCTGTTAATAGTATTAGGTGAAGCACGGGTGTCATTTTTTAGGAGGTAATACATGCCAGGATATATCAGTTCATTTGAATTGAATTTTGCATCAATAAAGAAACAGGGTCTTAAGAGAAGTTAATCTATGATGACCTCAGAATGTACTGGGCTCACCTTAAGAGATAACGAAAATAGACTTTATTTTCAGTGTCATACTAAGACATTAGATGAGCCATTGGCATCAGGTGGAAGATGACCTCCTAACCACCAGGAGTGGATTTGTGCTTAACAGGATGTCAGTAGCTACCCGACTCCCAACATGTAAACAGGTGATTGATCCCTCTGTACTTAGGATATGCACATGTGGTTCAAACGATCAAATATATAAGCACCCACCTGAGAGAGAGAAAGAAGACAGTCACTTAAATCATTATGGGAATGCAGAATCCGTTATGTTGGGAGAAAACCTTAAAATGACTCACTTGAAGATATTGACAAAATCAAGAATTTAATATTACGTATGAGACATTTAGACTTGTGGCATTTTTTGTTTGTTTTTTTTGTTTTCGTTTTTGTGTTTTTGTTTTGTTGTTGTAGTTGTTGTTTTTTGTTGTAGTTGTTTGTTGTTGTAGTTGTTGTTGTTTTTTGTTGTAGTTGTTTTTATTGTTTTTTGTTTTTATTGTTGTTGTTTTTGTCTTGTTGTTTTTGTTCGTCTCTATGATAAGACTACAGTTTTCTTTCAAGTTTTCTATACTAACTTATTTCCAGATCAATTAACTCTGGAACTTTGAGAGTTTAAATAAACTTTTGCCATTATTTTGAGTTCCAGGCTTTAAATTGCATTCAACTTTTAACTTTCAGCTTCCATAAAAATTCATGAATGTTAGTTTCAGACCATTGATCTTAGCCTGATCATTTATAACCATTAAAAACTTTTGGGTATTAGTCACTTGGGTGAAATGTGTGCCCATTCCTTGAATTATCCATCATTCTGTAGTGTAATTTTTCAACCATTTTTATCTCACAGCACACTTGTACCTAGAGTTAAACTTCCATGTCACACTTAATTTATAATCACTAGCATTGTCTTTTAATTTTTGTTTCTTGATCTAAAATCTGTCCATTTTTAATTGAATGCTATTAATAAAAAAAAAATATGTTCAGTATGATCTACATGTCTTCATTATTTTTGGCACAATTCAATATGCACACAATGAGGAATTTCTGAGACCTTCTTAAAATCATCTTTGGATGAACCAACATATATCAGTGTTCATTGGCCAGTCCTTGTCAATTCGTGCCCACAATGTGCACGATCTCATTGCATGCACCCCGCCCACTTTATATATTATGTATACATTTATTTATTATAATAATTATATACTTGTATAATCAATTGAAAGGGGTTATAATTTTGATATGTACACTTATTGCATTTTGGACTTCTTTCAAAAATAATTAATAACCTTTAAAAATTTTCATGGCATGCCTAGGGCTCTCTAACAACCCACTGGTTGAAAATCATTGCTACAGTGTATAAAAAAACATTTTCTTCTGGTATTAAAAAGTCTGGATAATGTATCCATGATGAAAAAGGGCCATAAAAACTCATACCATTTGTATCAGAAAAGTTATAACTGAAACTCCTCCTCTGTGGCTCACTTGGTAAATGCACATCAGGCGAAATGACAGTTCCATATAGGATACAGGTTCAATTCCTGTTGGAGGACACATATTTTCTATGAAAATTTCTCGGGCATTCAGGCCAGTAAATGTTGTTAATACTGTTTATTATAAAACAGAGCATTTACTTGAATATTTGTGCCTATAAAAAGAATGTATAAACATAAAAAATGTCTTAAAATGAAAATATTTGCATTCTCTTACTGCTTTCTTAACAAAATGTGTTGTCTTTTTGTTTGATTATTTTTTTTTCTGACAAGCATAAACAGATGACCAGAAGTAATTGCCAGTGTCATGCAAATTAGGATATCAATGATGATTAAGATAATTTTGATTAAATTTTTTTTTTCTCTCTCTTATTTGTTAGTAAGTCAGAATGCATAATTTCCTGGCTTTTAATTTTAAAATTGTTTAAGCTAGTATTTTTTATTCATTTATTTTTATTGACCAAAGTAGTTTTCATTTTCAACCTACAAATTATCTTAGTAAAAGAATGGAAAACAAAATTTATCTAATTTCTTTGTTGTTCTTATAATAAATTCTTCAAATCTTTTATTTTATAATTTTTCTTGTTAATTTTGTACAACTTTCTCACATGACTGTTTTTATTTCTTTGTACAAAAGAAATAAATGCAACTTGTTACTTAGCTGCACAATATTGCACTGGTTTAATAGCAGCTTTTGAGTTAATTATTAAATTTCTGTTTAATCTAATTATATGCAATTTAATTAAATACAAGAAAGAATATAAATTGAATAAACAAATTGGAAAAGAGTTATTGTTTCAATCAGTTGTTTTAACAGTTTAATTTCAAAATCTATTTTTCTTGCCTCTTGATTCTGACTCATCATCATCAGTCAGATCTAAGGTATGGTCATAGGGTTGCTGAGCACCTGACCAGTTCCCTCTATATATTAGGGCTGAAAACTGGAGACCTATTCATTCATATGTAGTGTATCCTTGGCAAGTAGACTTGATGGAGCCCATCTCTCTCTCTCTCCAGGTAAAACAGTAGCTGATATCCTTTAAGACATGCTTTGGTCACAGACTCATGTCCATTGATTCCATTGGAGGAACCCTCCACCCTAGCTACTGAGTTAATTCTCAAAAATCCTCCACTCAGCAATGCTCTTTTACTCCCACACAGGTTGCATATATAGCTATGAAGCCCAGTCTACCATAGTGTGCTAAATGGCTTCACCACCCTTCTCACCATAAAAATCTGGTGGTGAAACCAGTTTAGTTGCTGATGACCAGACCATGTGGCAGACAGTAATGGGTTTAATAGTACCAGTAGCACACATGGTGTGAAATGACATAATTCTAACTCCTTGATAGTAAAATTTATCCTTTTTTCTTTTCTGCTTGGCAAAGTTGAAATATATATATATATATATATATATATATATATATTCAAATTTCAGTTGATTTCATTACATTCATTTATGCACAAATACTGTGATAAAGGTATGAATCCATCTCTTAATATCCCTCTATCTATGGGTTAAATAGTAGACAGAGTAGGTGCTTTAGCCTTGGTTGGCAACCAGTCTAGCAGAAGGATAACTCTGAATTCAAAACCAGAGAAGTCCTATTTCCAGACCTTGCTACACTGTGCATCAGTTTTCTGTACTCAGTTTTTGCCAAAAGTGTGAGTGGTTCTGCACATGCCTTCACCAATATAGTCAAATCATATTTATGGGTTGTCTTTTGGCTCGGTTCTAAGAACTGAGCTGATAGATCGTTATTTGCCATTATTATATATATCTAGAGAGAGAGAAAGATAATAATAATAATAATGGCAAATAAGGATCTATCAGCTCAGAATATATATATATATATATATATATGCACGCACATTTGTGCTTGCTTACATATAAGTAGAAAATGATTTTTTTTTCCCCCATAAATGGTGAATATTCATAAAGAAAATAGCAAAAAAAAGTGCTTAGGCAGTTTTTTTTATTCTTTACAATTGGCTCATATGGCCATCATAAATATATAAAATCCATCCCTTGACACAACCAGCTTTATTTGATTTTTATATAATTTGCAACACATAAAAACCTAGAAATAAATGCCAACATTTTAGCACTTGTTGATTAACTTGATGTACACAAGTATGAGGGGAAAGTCAAAAATTATCTGGTCTTCTTTAGACAAAAGTGCAGATAATTTTTGACTTTCTCTTGTTTATTAGATAAAAATCATGTGTCACCCGGGTGGAGGGGGGAATTGTACATGTGTGATTAGTTTCTGTAAATTTGATAAACTTCAGCCATCTTGAATTGTTTGGAGCTGCCCAGTCCTCACTTTTTAGTCTCGATAGAGTCCAAAAGTATCTCCATGTCCTTGTGGGTGATGAATTATTTTCCACCTTACAATCCCTTTCTCACAGAGGAAATGTCACAAGCCTCTTGCAACTCTATCACTATTTCCATTGCAAATATTCTGATGAGCTACATTCATTAGTTCCATCAGTTCTAAACTTCACTGAAGTTAAGCAATGTCAAGCCTGGTCAGTATCTAGATGGTTGACCACTTGGAATACCAGATACTGTAAGCTTGGATGTGTGGGTGGTATAATGGATAACAGCTTACAATTAGAAATTGGAGAGCTAAGTTCAAATTCCTGGGAAAAGTATGAATGTACCTCTTCTTCCCAAGCTCTGGGTTAAATAGGCCTCGTATCAGTAAAAATTATTACTACCTACAAAAAATTCTTACAAAACTTCATAGCTAAAGCTGCCATGCCACATATACTGGGAAAAACCCTACCCATTTCCTTTGTATTCTTTTAGTAAGAAGGATTTTCCACTTGGCCAGTTTTTTCTTACGTATTGCTACTTTATAGAACAAACTCCCAAGAAGATACTTTCTCTACCGCTACAATCTTAACCTTCTTCAAATTAAGGATTAACTATTATCTTTCCTACATATCTTCATAAACTTCACTTTTTTTTTCTTTTTTTTTTTCTTTCAGCATTTCACCCTAAGCAAGGTGGGAGTGCCATTAGTACACAAGTGGTTAGAGAGAGTGAAATTAAGAGTAAAGAGGGGTGCTTGAGGAAAGGATAAAGAGAAGGATAGGGATCAAGATCAAGGCATCAGAAGATGTTGATTGACATTATATTTAAATTTTTGAAGGTTATAGTTATCAGGGAAGCAAGTAAGCGGAAGGGAGTTCCACTGTTGGGAAGTGTGAGAGAAGAAGCTGTTGGAGTAGAAGAGGGGGTAACATTTAACTGTTTCAACAGTAAAAGGGTGGGACTGAGATGCCAACCTAGTAGCAAGCTAATATTCATGCAGTTGGGGCACCACTGAAAAATAGCTTGTCAGAGCAGATGCCATGAAAATATTTATAGAAAAGACAGTGGGAAGTCATATCACATTGGTGAGAAAGTGACTGGAGCCGAGATACCACTTCTTACTGCTTATGCAACAATCTCCTTCAGTGTCTGTCTATCTTGAGTGGTTCTTGGGCCTTGTATTCAGTTAATATTAGACTCATTTTGATCTAATTTTGTGTCTTCTGTGTATTGGCTTATTTAATATATAGGTAAATGATTAAACTAAATGTTTGTTTGTTGGGTGTTGGTCTGGTCAGTAAAGATTGAATAAACACAAGCTGACGCACTCTTTGGCTTGTATAGATGAACAATAAAATTTGGTGCTGTCTGCAACCAAACTACTTTCGTTTTTATGATTTTCGTATTGGTAGGCTAACAGACACATACATATTCATTGGATGCAAAAATTTATTTCTGCAAAATCTTTTATTCATTTATGAATTCAAAGCATTATTATTCAGCCATCAAAGTATTTTCCCTAGCATTTTATGACCTTACATCACCTTCTAGCTAAATTGTATATTTTATCATATTAGGGTGATGCAAAATTTTCCAGTATTTTGCAAAATCTTTGTGTCGTAGAAATTTATGGAATTATCTTATCAAAGTATTTTTCCTGGTTTTCAATGGCTTTATGCTAACTTTTAGGTAAATTGCCTATTTTGACATCAAAGAATGATTCCAGTTTTTAGTCAACAAATTCAAGAAATTTTTCAAGAATTTGTTAGAACTGCTAACCAGACAATTTTTTTTTTCTGGTAGGGGGACAAGTGACAGTGTTTGTGCTTGCCCTTTTAAGCAGCATTCTAAAACAAGACATTTGAAAAATATAAGGAAAGATAGCAATTACAACTCTTTGTTTTCTGTTGACTGCTGACAAAAATCAGAATAAGAATTGTTGTAATTATTTTTAGGTATGTTTTTCAATGAGTTGTTAGCAAATAAATTTTTAGGATGAAATGTTCTTAAGAATATAAGCACTATGAAAAGAAAATCATCCAACATAAACCGATTCATAATGTAACCCCCAAAGTAAATGTCCGATATATTCTTCCGCTTCTTTATGTACCGTGTCCCCTCAGGATGTTTGCTATCATGGCTCTCCACAATTTCCTGTCCTTTCTTGTTCTTAATAAATTCTGTCTTTTTGTTATTTCTCCTAAACCCTCTTCCGCCATTCATTTGCTTAAGTTCATCAAGTACATTATGCACTATTTTCCTCTGTTCCTCTTGCCCTCAGTCTGTCCTGTGAGTATCAGATTTTCCAAACCCTCCTTGCTCATTGTGATCCGGAACTTTCAACACTCTCTTCCTGATATTAAATATAAGTTTCTTTTCTGTTTCTGTTTTTGCTAAAACATTGTTGCTCATATGTTCGGTTCATCATATCCTTAGTATCCGTCTCTAGAACCACATTTCTGTTGCCTTGAGTCTCTTCTTTATCTTTGCGTAAATTGCCCAGCATTCACTGCCATATAGGAGGACAGATATCACATAAGTTTAGTACTCATTGCTTTGTTTCTAAAGTAGTTTTTCTGTTTCTTAATACCCTGCTTAGCTTTTGGAATGCATCTTTGGCTATCTCAATGTGACTTAAAGTGAATTTAGGTAAAAACTGCACAACTAATTTTGCATGCTACTTCATTAATTTACCTAAGTGTCACCTCCCCCACTACACCCCAAAATATTGCTGCCTGAGGTGATCCACAGGCAGACACCTCTAGTTCAACCAATTGTATGAAGGTGATGCTACTTATAGAAGAATTTCTCATTCAAACTTTGAGTGTGCTGTATTATGTTTGTTACATGAGGACAAGTTGACATTCTTGACAAGAAAATGTTTTCACTTCCAATATGTCATTCAAATGAGCCAGTTGCTCACCATAATGTTACACAGTAATTTGTCTACACTCTTGCAATTTGTAATTAAACAAAAAAAACAAAATGTCTTTGAATCTAATCCAGCTGAGAAATTTTGCCCCCAGTAGATTTTGTTTAGATTCAGATATTAAAAGACAGTTATGAATTTAGCCAAAATTTGCATCTCTATTATGTGATTCATACCAGGAAATCTTTATCCCTGATATTGAGCACTTTTCTTCATAAGTATAGTATATCATAAAACTGGTTTTGTCACTCATATATATATATATATATATAAAAAACGAATGTATAAACATAAAAATGTCTTAAATATATATATATATATATATATATATATATATATATATATATATGAGAAAAAATGCCT
Organism: Acanthosepion lycidas; assembly: GCA_963932145.1. Lineage (NCBI taxonomy): Eukaryota > Metazoa > Mollusca > Cephalopoda > Sepiida > Sepiidae > Acanthosepion > Acanthosepion lycidas. Next base: position 17,238,279 of record OZ010599.1, read on the forward strand.
ACACAAAGTGGAGTAACACATAGTCTGATGATCTCATAAGGTATGAAACTGAGTCATTATGCAATGTCAGTTTCTATATTGACAATGTTTATCTCTTAGGCACATACATACATATATATATATATATATATATATATATATATATATATATATATATGTATGATATTGTGTATATGATTGCATTCATATACAGTCTTCCCTAATATCATTCCGTCAATAACATATTCAAACTGATGTGACAACTTCAAATTTGATACCTGTTAGATGTTGAACAGATTCAAATTGATCAAATTCTGGAAATGTCATATTTATTAGCTGAGCTTCAATTATAATCAGAAGTAATGGGTTTGGGACCATCAACATGTGCTGCACACGCATATAATAAATATTATATATACATCATATATCAGTTATTTTGTGTGTATGTATGTATGTATGTATATATATATATATATATATATATATATATATAATGTGTGTGTGTGTAACAAGCATATGAATGTTTATACAGATGTGACTGTGTTTCATCAAGAACTTCTGTGTATTATGACTCATAGTCTATTCAAAAGGCTGTATTTTATTTAATGTGTACAAAAAGGGTGCGCCAGGTATTTGAGGAAACATCTTTAGTCAGGCCATAAATGAAAGGCAACGATGTCATGATATGCAGTAAATTTTAATCTCATTGAACATGCCATCTTCTAATCTAACACAGGAAATGAAAAGATGTGCCATTCATCTGACACAAGGTGCCAACCACAAAGAATAACCAACTTCTTTTGAAATGGTCAGTTCCTTAATGTTGAAAACAGGAACAAGATGGAGACTTCTTGTGGTTGGTGTGTCATCTGTGACCAAGAGAAAGAAATGTGGCCACACATTGTAAAGACATCTACGCTTAAGCCTAGAATGTCATCAGTCACAATCCCAACAAGTTGATAAGGGCCACTTTTAGATATGATGGTCAGAGGGCAGTTCGTGTCAGGAGAAACCATTTGATCTGATCAAAGACCTTGCTGAAGAAACTCTTGGTGCCAAAGATATTAGAATGCTCTGATTGTTCTCCAGTGAGAACATTTTCAACCTGAAGGTGAATAGAGGGAATAACCTTTTCTTCAAACCTCATGACTGTACTTACAGTGATGCACACTAAGTTCATGTTTGTCTATGATGATCCTGACATTTTGTAGTGACCAATAAAGGCCAAATTCTGCTACCCCACTTTTTCCATCATGGTTTCAAGGTTGTTATAATGGGCTTTGTTTGACTCCTGTTTCTGGTTAGTAAAATATAACATATATACAGCAAAGTATACATATATATAAAGGATTTATTATCATAAGGGATTACTTGTTCTAGTTCGGTGGATATATATGAAAGTTCTTGTAATGTTGTTAATAAATGTTTCTGATTTTTGTGCTTGTCATGGTGAATGAATAAATTATTTGTGAGTGATAACTCTATCAGAAAATACCTTTTATATTATTATATTAAACATGAGAAAGTGGCATTTGAATAAAACCTATTTGTGGTCTTCATTCTTTGAATGTCTCAAATCCATGTGCTCTCCTTACAGGAAACTGGCAGAAAAGAGGATGATTCTAAATTTCCTGCTCGTAGGATGGTTTCTTTTTTTCTATGGAATCATGGGAATTAGTTTTTTTCTTTTTTTGTTGTTGTTATTGTGATCATGAAATCACTACAAGGTCATTGTCACTACCCAGTAATGCTTGGCGGATGATTTTCACAATCATGTCACTGTCTGCTATTCTGGTGTGACACTATGACTGGGACACCTACATAGAAGAGGAAGGTGTGATTTTTATCCCAATCTCAAGTGTTTTTGTTTTATGGTTGGTGGATGCACTCTTTTAAGATCTAGTGACAACAAGCCAGATATTGATGATTAACAGTTACTGGTCTGTATTAACATACACATTTAGGATTGAAGAAGCTAGTTCTGGTATGTTCTTGACAGGCGTAAGCTTTTCCTCTTGTAGTTCTAATGCCATCCATTCTTATGGATAGCCATATCATGATGTATAGATGGGCAGAGAGTTGGTAGGAGGCAAGATCTGACCTGCTAGACTGACATGACAGAAGTTGTCCCCAGTGTCACCTATTTACCCACCCAGACCGAGCAAATTAAGCCCTGAATAAAACACCTAAATATATTAGAAACTGGGTTCAAGTTCTTATTTTTCAATATGGCATTTGTTTTCACCTTTCATTTTCCTTATGAATGTGTTGTGGGCCTTTCCTAGTTTTCAGTGCACATGAGAATGGAGACACAACAGGGAAGATTCACTAGTTGGTCAATGAAAACCTGGACAAGGGTTGTATGTTTACAGTGGATATGATAGCCAGCATGAGAATCCCCTGATTAGGTCATGCAGTTGATTTTGATGATGACGGTGATATTGAATAACTTATTTCTGCTTTTCTAAATTGAACATGTCTATAAATTAAAAAAGAAATATGTGTTTTTTCTGTTGAATGTCTTTCTTTTTCTTTATAATTTGTTTTCAATTATCAAACACACACACACATGTATATTATAAACACTGTATTTAGTTAGCAGTCTTTCTTCTGTTGAATTAGATTCAATGGAATATCTGGTAAACCTTTTGGTGTGTTTTTCTTGGTATTAGATAAGTTGTTTGATGTCAACTTGAAGACTTGTAAAGGATGTATTATTTTGTCCAAGGTTTGTAATTAAAATGTGTTCACCTGCTATGACTGCAGAAGAGATTTTAGCCATGTGGCTAAAATGACCCCACAGTTCAAAGTCATTTTAGCATGTGCATAATGTGACAGTTCAAAGACATTTTAGCACATGCACGCTAACAGTAAAACAAACTTTATTGATTTACTGGGGATTTTTGTAGTATATTTATGTAGTATATAATATAAAATTTTCAAACACCCATATACAAACAATGATAATTTACATAAAGTCTAATATTGTAAAGCAATTTTCTTGTTTATAGGAAATTGTATCTCTGTTGATTAAAAATTAAACTTACAAAAATCTATATTGGTTATATAATGTATCTCTGTATCAGGTGAACGTGTCATCTCTGTGATCAAAGTACCATATATAAACATAACATGAATCAATGGCCCCCCCCCTTTAAATTTCTGTCATATTTTGGTTGACAATACATCAATATTCTGCCACTCGACTGCAATAACTATTAAATATCCTGGAAGCTTTTCATATCAAAGGAAGGCAACCAACTATCAATAAAATGGTTGATGATTACCTAAGGTGTGAATCTGACGGTCATTAAGCATTAATTACTTTAAGACATATATATATATATATATATATATATATATATATATATATATATATATATATATGCATGCATGTTTGTGTGTGTACTTAGGCATCAATTCCTCTTTAATACATGTTCATTTAATGTGACTAACAAAAACATAGACCCCTTTTTATACCCTCTACAATAGCACTTATACACCATTTGTTATAATATCCTTGAAAAAATCACTAATAAACTAGCAAAAAGCACTCAGAAGGAACAGACTTTTGGACAACTTTTATATTAAGTCTAGAAAAAAAAATATTTGTATGTAGACAAGAAAAGACATAATAAAAATAAACTAAACAAAAGTATCTTCTGCAACAAAATATTACACGCGCACACACACACACATATACATATTGAGGCAAATTTTGTTGAATAGTTTAAATAAGTTTTGTCTGCTTATTTTCAACAAGGTCTGTTCATATTCTTGATGTCGGTTTTAAAACAGGAGTGGAAATTACCGCATTGATTGAGATATATATATATATATATATATATATATATATATATATATATATATATATATATATATATATATATATATAGAGAGAGAGAGAGAGACTTGTAGCATATATGTGAACCACAGGTTCAGAAGATGAAAAAAAAAAAAGCAAAAGATGGGATCCCTTCCCCAAGTTCACTCAGTATGTAAGCAACACAAGGGAGTCAACGAAAAACATACACAAGACAAAGGATTACAAATAAAACATTTATTTACGTAGAAATACAGGTACAAATAAAGAAAAAAATATTGTCTAACCAAGAGGAGGGGGTTATAAAAGAACCAAAAGTATATGCAAATGTTATATAAAGATCAAACAAAGAAATCGCGCATCTGTCTTGATGGGCAAATGCATGGGTCAGTAGAGTTGATATCTCCACATAGAGTTTTGATTCACTGAGACAAAATTCCTTATACAAAAATGATATTTCATTGGTGGGTAATTTTCCTGGATTCATTTTCAGAATGGCCCGAGATCTGCAGTAATGCATACAGATATTCATTGTTCAATTCGGTTTTGTATCACATAGATGTAGTAACCTTTTCATTTCCCGGTGGATGTTTATCCACAGTATCCTTTTCTTCTATAGTCGACAGACTTTGCAGTTTTCTTTACCTTGGTGAGCATTCTGTATAAGAATCAGATCAATTCACTCGCTGGTCTTCATCGACTGCCAGTCAGACAAGACATCTGCCTCTTTTTTTTATCCAAAATTCATCACATAGGTCTTTTTTGCACTTGACCAGGCATGCAGATGGATGGAGTGCAATCATGAGGTGGTCATGTGATGAACAAAGGTCCAAGCGACTCTTAACAGGATCTGGTCATGTGATCACAGCAGGGTGAGCTGATGGTGCTTGGGGTTGCCCAATGGTCATCTGTGGATGGGTGTGCCTCAAAGTTTATGTGCCCTTGTCATGAGGGTGAAAAAATAAAAAAAAAAGGAAAGACAGAAAGAAACGAGAGAAAAGGAGGGAAAGGCTGATCATAGAACATATTCACTTGGAATTTTAAAATATTTTATTTTATTTTTTATATTTCAAGCTGGGATTTTGGGGGTTTTGGCTTTTTTAGCCTTATGTCTATATGGTTAATGAAATTTGATTAATTGGGCTGAGCATATCCTAGGTGCCTGTATCACTACCTACATATATATATATATATATATATATATATATATATATATACACACACACACAGTGTAACCTGGATATAAGAGAGATTTTCTCTGGTCCCAAATTAGAGCCTGTGTTAATGTATATATAATAGACCAAACCCGGATATAAGAGACTTCTTCTCCGGTCTCGACAACTCTCTTATATCCGGGTTACACTATATATATATATATATATATATATATATATATATATATTTCATTGAACAAGATTGACAATATCGAGTAGTATGTCTGGCTATATTTCTGAGATGAAGTATTGTAATTATTTACATTGTTTGGGCTGTTGTATTGTACTTATTTTTATTGCCATATTTACAATGTTTCAGCTGTTGAGGACATGGCCCAGTGGATAAAAGCATTGATTGGATTCAGTGACTTGACCCAAACAGTTGTTAGTTCAATACCTGGCTACTGAGTTGAGTTAAAGGGAGATAACTGAGATACCTGGAAGAGAAATGGCATGTGGACATAGAATAATCCACCCCGGTGAATAAAATAAAAGGTTCAGTTTGAAATTCCGAGAAGAATTCTGAAGAAGGCCAAAGTGTATAACAGCCAAAACATTGTGAATATGCCAATAAAGATGAGTACAACAGTCTGAACAATATAAATAATTACTATGTCTGGGCTACATATAAAGTAACAATCAGTGATAGGATTTTGGTACACCAAAAAAATTCAGATATATGAAAACGATGAAACTTTTACAAGCAATCAATGTTTTTGCAGAATAAGGCATAAACGAACATTTCTTTTTGTCAGCCAAACAATGCAAGGTTGCATTGTAGTCAACAAAGGGTGACAATTTTGAAATATCTGAAATTTACTTGGTGTACACTCTCCATAGCACTTTGTTTTAGCCCTACTGAGCTAGTAAATTGGATATACGTGTGTTTGCATGCATATAACTGTATTCTTGGGTTACAAAAGAAAATTTGAAATGAAATGTCTGAAAATGTCATGATGTGGAACATGAAGACCATATATACGTTTGGCAGCCACCCTCTGGATTTAATAATTAGTAAGTTTCATGTCTTCTTTGGATTAATTAACTCTTACTAAGCAAGGGTGCTGGAAGTATTTATTCTATAAGTGTGTGGCATCCAATTTTCCTAGAGAGAGTGGTTATCTAAAATTTAACATTTGCCAGACCTAAGATTATCCTTAGCCAGCAAGGTGGATAAGACAGTAAAGCTAAAATTTTAAGGAAACTTTATGCAGTAGTGAGTTAATTTTATTATTATTATTGTTGTTGTTGAATATATGATAAAACCCTTCAGGAAGAGAAAGTCTCCCCAGCCTGAAATTGAGCTAGTAAATTAATTTTGAAAAAGGCATGTGACCTGACCTTCAATTTTTATGTGGTTTTGGAAATCCAGATGGTGGTCCCAAACCGTTGGTCTATAATATGAATGACAGGCATGACCTCACCTGTAATGTTTGTGGTAGGTGCTGCTTGAGTAAAATAGAGAAATTCAGTCATATGCAAATTCATCATACCAGAGCAATGACCAAGTACAAAATTACATCAAATACTAACAATTTATGCTATATTTGTGGGAATGTGTACAAGGCAGCTGCAAAGACAGGCAAACATCCACCCAAATATGCCTAACGACAACAAAATGCATGTATCTCATGTCTGCCAATTTTGTACCAGAATCTTTAAAAGATTGTCCTTTTTAAAGAGCGAAATTAGTCAAAAGCACAAATAATTCTTACAATGATACCTTGTAGTGGTCATCTGTGACAACAAAATGGCAGCCATATTGTCAATGAATGTATGTGTATGTATAAATGTTTGTATATGAATGTGTTTATAGAAATGTTTCAATAATTACTATGCCTCATATAGTACAACTATGATGTACTTTGATTTAAAAAAAATTGGTCACAATACAAACAATAAAATAATCCAACATGAATAGTTTCTATTAACTGTAATGCCTAAATGCTAATGAACATTAGAAAAATTCTAAATGGTAAAAAAACTTAGCATAAATATATCATGACGGAATCATAGATAACAAATGTCATTGAATTAGAATTTATTTGACCTCGACTGTTACAAGGGATTTTGTTAATTTGACATGACTTTCAATCACAAACACTGGAAGATTAGTGTTTTTACATTTATTTTATCCTTCACGTGCCACAACTACCACATCATGCAACAGTATTATTTAATGTCTGGAATAAGCTTTTGCCATTGTTGTTAAAGTCAGGTTTGGCCATTTTTAACACTATTTCAGTTGCTCTGCAAGAAACTGTAAAATTAAGCAGGCTTTCATTGCATATTCCAACTGTGTGTTAAATAGAACTTCGGTCTCTAACTGGTTGGCTACCAGTTTAGGAGAAGGATATCTCTGAATTCAAAATCCATCCACCTGAAGCTGTACAAAGATGTTTAGTGCAGATACTATATCTAAAACAAAAATATCTGATAGATTTCAAATACTGTGGATGGTCCCATTAGAGAACAACTATCTCGAGTGTTGATGATATCAGGTCTCATAGGAGGGGAATGGATGGATTCATCACATATGAGTAAGGAATGCCGATTGAATATCCTTTTGAGTTTTTGAATCAAATTGACCAGTAACAAATATATAATGTAAAGGTCCTGGACATGGATAACTAATTTGGGTATTAGTGATTTTACAAGTAGAATGATTGATGTTGGCCTATTGGATGAGAATTATTGATATTGGACTGTCAAATATTATTTTGCAAAAATCTTCACTCCTTCTAGTAGTTTTTCTTACATATTTCAACTTGCTCAGAAGGAATGAATATTTCTGCATTAAAACCCTTAAATATTTATACTATTTTTAAGTTCATATAATGTTTTAAATACTCAACAAACCATCTGGTTTAGTTTAAAGATATTAATACCCTTTGCATTCTCCTAAACTTACACACATACATATGAGGAGAATTTCAAAATCTATTTTAGCATAGATCAGTATCATCAGAAAGAGATTTTAATTTTAATAAAATCTATAACAAAATCTACGTTTGTGAGACAAAATGCGACTCCTGTTAAGCGTGTGACTGATTTTTAATAAAAATTGGTTAAAGTAAAAAAAAAAAAAAAAAAAAAATATAAATAAGTACTTTAACTGTGTTTTCAAAATATTTTCTTTTAACTAATTTCATTTCAGTTTTTTATTTACATATCTTAAGGTTTTTCATATCGCAAATTGTTTTAGGGAGTAAGAAGATACGATAAGCTGAAATAGCCTGGTTATATATTAATCTTGGGGATTTGTAGATCATGGCACTTGAAATGCATCTTCGTTTGAGTAAATTAAATTCATTTTTCCTTTCTTCTATGTGACATGTACTTTCAAGATGTGGGTGGTCATGGCTCTCCACAAGTTTGTGTCCTTTATAGCAGTTAGTAATGTTAGTCTTTTTGTTATCTCTCCTAATTCCTGTTGTGCCAATTATATACACAAGTTTATGTAGGTTATGTGCTGCTTTCCTCTTTCCCTCAATATGCCCTGTCAGTGACAAATTTTCTGAGCCATCTTTCCTCATCATCTACCTTATGGTTTGATAATTGTAGATTTTCCTATCTGCAGGAAACCTATCTACCAAACGTCTCACCGTATATCTGTTTATAATGGAACAAAGGAAAATCTTTGTGTTTCTTTAGATAATCTTAAAGCTTTTATTTTATTGAGATACTGACATATAAAAAAAAAAATGTTCTTTCAAGTGGAAGGCAATTGTGGTACTACACAGATTCCTTTTTTTAATATGCGTAAAATGCGCTATGCATTCTTGTGAAAGATAGTGGAATGGTTTCCTGTTGCTTTCTTCAGAGTTTGGAATTCAGATTTTTTTTTCTTTCTTTATGACTGTCTACCACCCAAGGCATGTGTGCCCACTTTACACTGCTATTTAACCTGTAGCTGGAGAAGAGATGGATTCATACCTTTACCAAGAGCATGTGTGTAAAAGTGAATGCAACAGATGAGTTGGGAATTTGAACTGGGCTTGCCGATTTCATTTTCCATGCCAATAACAGCAACACCCCCCACACATCCCAGAACTAACCATGCAATGAAACTAAACCTGTTGGCCTTCAGCTATCTGTACATTAAAGCAATCAACACAAGGAGAGCTATTATTATATTTCATAATAAAATATAATGCTGCCTTTATACTTTTACCTAATTTCTAATATGAGGACTTAAACTAGTTATACTATTTAATATGAAAAGAGAAAAAAATTGATGGCTGTTTTAGTGTGACTCATATAGATGTCAGTAGATGAGAAAATAATATTGAGATGTGAATGGTACATTTTTATTAATGTTGCTCAACTGTTGCAATATCATTAATAGCTCCCTGTAGGCATTTGGATGGTTGGCTACAGTGGATCACCCACTGGTGTGGATGAATGACCACTGCACTTAAGATTATTGGACACTGGGCAAGCAGTTTTGCTTCACATTAGAACACATGGGCCAATACTGTCTAAAATGGTATTCGACCAGCTGGTCACCCATGTGTATAACCATTTCCAACCTGAACATGTAACATTTCTTGGCCTTATGGAGAGATGATGTTTGTGTATATTAATATATGAAAAGACTGATATTTACTTGTAAATATGCTTGTAACAATGAAATTTCTCTTTACTTGTGCATATATTCTGTATTAATGTGCATAGTTGGATTGATAGTTATGTATTTGTTCATGGAGTTACAAGTAATATGCTCATTGACGTATAGATTTGTGTATGTATAGTGATGTACATTTGTTTGTATGTTCCAATATGTATATGCTTATTTTGTATGTGTGTGTTTTATTGGCATTGTTAAACTCATCTATTATATAGAATGCCTAGCATATATGGAAAAAGTACAAAATCAGCTTATTTTCATTCTAACCTTATATATTCTTTGCCAAGGGATTTTAATAAAATTTTCAACTCTACTATAGAATACATTGTGTTGTAACCTAGGGAAGGTTACTGAATAGGATAATCAAACGAAGGTTGGTAATGAATGGTAATACTTAGAACAAGAATAACACATAAGTTTTGCCAGTGATGCATAGAAGTAGTAGTCAACTGCTTGAAGTGTGTCAAGTGAATTCCACAATGAATCTCCAACTGCAGGATATCTACCAACCACCCCACGCAGTCAGATGTGGCACAAGACCGAATTTAATGTGGGGTATCTGAGCCCATAGGCTCAGCTAAAAATTCTCCGTAGACCCTGTATAAAATGGAGTCAGATAGCTGTTTCCTGAGATGAGACTCTGCGCTTCGACATAGCCTCATCTGGGGATCCTCTCTGCCTGGAGGCAGAGAGCTTGATCAGCACAGCTGGAGACGAATCTCCAACTGCAGACCAACATACAGTATTTACTACTGTATTTATGTGAATTATGTGACATACCCATTACTGTCTGTAGGTATGCTACAACACATAGGAAAATTGGTCAGCTGAATTGGGAATGAAAGCTACAGCCAAGTTAAAAAGAATGTGATCCTCAAAACTGAGAAAATAGCTGACCCAACATTACAGTTACTTAATGGTTGACTGTTTGTATCCAAGTATGACTGTCTACTAGGGAGGGGTGCTGACCAATCCCTGATGCAGATGCCTCCCCAGGCACATTTACGTTTGTTCAACACCCGTAGAGCCTACCAGTGGTTTATGCTGCAACTATGTTGAGCGAACCTTAGTTACAGTTTCTGGAGAAGAGTGCATTATCCAGCATGATCAAGTCTGACAAGGCCAGTATGCTGAAACCCTTGGTCACAGTGACTGGTGACTTCATGCAAGCACAACCATTGATGGCTCCTAAATAGTTTTGTCTACCCAATTTCACTCACAAGGCTTGGGTCAATTTGTGGTATGGTTTTTAGGCACTTTTTTAAAAGGTACCATATGCTGTGATTGTCTCCCCTCAGGTCGATAACATTAAGAAGTCACCTTCCAGGTACATCGACCATGGTAAGATTCAAACCTGGATCTCATGGTCAGAAAGTGAACATTCTAACCACTCAGCCACAATGTGTCCATCAATATTGCAGTAAGCTACTACATATATATGACTTTCATCAAATTCACAAAGACAATATTACAGTATGGTCCAATATCCATTGTTGAAGCTCACCCTCTTAACTACTGAATAGATTCTTTGTAAATATAATCAAACCGCTAACAAGTAAAGCTCTGTTTTGTGTAATTCATTGTGCCTTCTCAGGCTAACGTTTTCCATTGACATAAATTTGAAAGATTTTATTGAATCAATTGCTCTGTCTGCTGCTAGAAAAGTTGGTTCACTGTCATGTTAGATTCTAGCAAGAAAAATTGTTTATCTTACTCATATATAAGTCTACTAGTTGCCCATGCCTTGAATATTGCTGTCACATCTGGTCTGGTGCTTCTACTATATATTTAAAGATTCTTGATAAAGTCCAAATAAGAATCTGCAATGCTATTGATGCTGAGTTGGTATCTCAACTTCAGTCACTTCTCATTGCTCTAATGTGGCTTCCATTTGCCTTTTCTATAAATATTTTCATGGTAATTATTCTGATAACCTTTCCTCTTTGGTACTTCAACTTTATGAATTTATGCACAGTACCAGATTGACAGTTATGTCTCATCATTTTACAGTTGAAATGGCTAGATGTAACCATCAGTTTCTTCTCTTACACTTTACCCTTGCAGAATTTTCTTCTGTTTTTTTTTTTTTTGCTTTCCAGTCAACATTTAAATACAAATAAAAAAAAAAAAATAAAAAAAACTGTCCATTTTGTAGAGATTATCAGAGATGCTACCATTTATAAAAACTGGATGGTATGGCTCGCTTTGTTCCAATAGATAACCTGATGGAGACGTTGACATTCTGTGAGCAAACAGCATACTTCCAATTGGGTTCTGACATATACTGATAAAAGAAAGCTTAGTTATGGGACTGCCATTATTTCCAATAATGCCAGATGGATTTGTGGAATACTTTGATGGAATTGCTGAAAGAATACCACCACAAAAGCCAGCCATGTGCCAAAGATACATAGATGATAATTTCATACTCTGTCCCCACTAGGAAGTTGTGCATACACTGATGGACCATCCAGTTCACAGTGGAAAAGGAAGTAGATCAATTGGCTGTCTTCAATCTATAAATGACTTGATTTGCCTTTTTCAATAAATCTAATGGATTTACTATGCAAGGGTTGATAGAAATTAATGGTCCTTTGACACATCCTGTGTATGTATGCATATTTGGATAGCTAGCTAGATATATAAACTTATTAAAGGTGTAAAGATATCCATATAAACTTGTAACTGACATTATTGGGATTAAATTAAACTCTTTAAATAATTTAGTGAATGTTGTGAAATCCATTTTTACATAATTTTCAATAAGTCTTTAAATAAAAATAAATAAATATAAGACATGTCCACATAAAAGTTTTTCCAAAATCTTTGGTAAAAATTTTAAAATGAATGATCAATTTTCAGTACGTGTTAAAATAATTAAAAAGGAAATTTTACTTTCATTAAAGTTCCAATATGTAAAATTCTGTAAGTTTTTTTTAAATTTTTCTTTTTATGAAAAATTTTGTTTCCGAGTTTTTATGTTGTAGGAAGGGAAAGAAAATGCCATATTTCTATTGAAAGCATATCTCATTGCAATATCCAACTATTTAGGAACCAGAAAAAAAAAAAAATGGGTTGTTTAATTGCAATTTTTAATTATTGATATTAAATGTACAAAAAAAACTAAGAAATTTAATGAGTTTTGAGAAATAAAATGGATAAAAGGATTCTTAAGAACTTTCACAGACTATGAGTTCAAAACATCGTTATATTGTATGACAACATTCCACTGGATAATTCCGCAACTTAAATTCCCAACCTTTATACAGAGTCAAGAGAGAGATTGTCTGCTGCCTATAATATTAGACTAATCTTATAAGTGGCAACCCAGGATTATGGCAATATGTTGAAATACCGGTTCTCAAATGATCACCAAAGTTAAGCAATGTCAAGTCTGGCCAGTACTTATATGGGTAATCAGTTGGGAAGACCAGGTGCTGTAAGGTTGTATGTGCAAGTGGTGTAATGGTTAACAGCTTGGAATTGGAGATCGAAAAACTGTGTTCTAAATCCAATTATCTCAAAAAATTCTTACAGTCGAAAAATATTTTCTGCCTTTAAATAACCTGCAAATGGTTGTTAAGCCATTAAAAAAACAAATCAATGAAGTAGTGACCGAGACATATCAACAGATGACAGGCATTATAAACACTCTTCATTATAACAACTCTCCTGAAAGCATCATGTCAATTCCAAAAGCATGGTCAGATGAGTTGAAAAACCAAAAAAAAAAAAAACTGCCATGATCTGCCTCCATATATAAAGGGCTACATCAGAAAAAGATTTAGATTTTGTAAGGATGGAGAAATCTCAAAAAGCTATTGTTTGGATGAAAAGATTGAAATCAGGTACAGCTGATCATATATTGTAGGAAAAAGCTGATTACCAACTTCTGTCAAGATAATAGAGAACAATACTGTAGGATATGATGACTGAAAAAATTAGCAAGATATTGACAACTTGCTCAGTATACCTACCATTTAGAAGTTTCTGATTAAGACATTCAAAAATTTTAACACCTGAATACAGACGTTAGGTTTAGGGTTCCCAAATGACACCACTGAATGGTCTTGTGGGTTAGTGTTGATTAAAGTAATTCTGGTTTAATGGCTGTCATGAATTTAATTCTTACATCAGGTAGTACAGAAAAGTTGCTTATCTGGTACAGTGAAAAAAACAGACAAGTGATACAAAGGTTACTAAATTTGAGAGAATTAACTGATATAAGGGGGCCTTCAGTTATGAAAAGTAGAGCAAGAACAGTCTATCTCCATGGATTAAATAAAAGGTTTGCTTCAACATTCCTCAAAGGTCACTGTGTGCAGCAGCATCCACCTGAAGATGGTCTGATGGTACAACTGTCAAAAACTTGTAAGAATAATGAATAATAATTGTCATGAATGGAAACCATATAATAATTATCAATGTATATTTATTTATATATTTCCTGTCTCATCTGTAATGAAAAAGGAGGTACATAAACTTAGTTATGAGTGATTACTTCCCTTAATCATTTTCATAATCTGTACAAATAAAATATTTATCTGCATTTAAACAAAATTAGTTTGCAAGCAAAATGAACTGTTTAATTAATCAGTTCCTTTACTCTTATGTTTCTTGAATTGCAGTCTTATTTGTTCAAGCCTTTCATGTGAGGCAGTCGGATACCTTTGTCTATTAAGTGATCGTCTTGCTTCAATTTGTTCTCGAAATAGGCTTTATCATCACTGTTTTTATTATTCTACTGCTAATCTTTTTATTCCAAGAGCTATTTCCCTGTTATGTTAAAGACATGGAATTATTGACATGAAAATGTATTGAGCAAAAAATGATTTATATAATGCCTAGGGTAATTAATCATAGATACCATTAAATGTCTTATATATATATATATATATATATATATATATATATATATTGGGAACAAATTAAATGGTTTTTTGGCCTCCATTTTAGTTGTGAATTCTTTATCTTGGCTTTGTTGAATCTCACTACATTTTTTTCATGTCTTTTGTTTTATCGCATCTGACTATTAAAACTTTCTAATATTTGCCATAATTTTTAACAGTATGGGTACACTAATAATAATAGTCTAAAAAATCTATAATATATTCTGTATTATTTACACTATTCACATTGTTCATACTGTTGTCCTCATCTCTATTGCCATATTCATGGCATTTTGGCTGTTGTAAGCTCTGACCTTTCTCAGGTGATTGGAATTTCAAACCAAACCCTTTATTTTGTCCCAGTTTGGTTCAAAATTTCATCACTTGAAGAAGGCTTGTGCGTACAACAGCTGAAATGTCATGAATATGGTAATAAAGATGAGGACAACAGCCCGAACATTGTAAATAATTACAATACCCCATCTCAGAAGTATAGACAGATATATTCTGTATTATTTTCACAGAGGCTGAAGCAACCTTATTTCATTCTAACTGCATATATTTTACTTCTAGATTTTAATAGAATGCTTAACATTTTTCAGCAAAGTATAATAATATGGAGACACTTTGCACATGATTGTGATGATGATAATAATAATATACTAATGGGTACTTCACCCATATTGCACAGATTTCTCTCTATGCAGTGACCATAATTATATATCTTTTTCTCTTTCTGATTTTATGGCACCTCATCTGTTTTCATCTTCTGATACAAAGAACATGCCTCTTGAAATTTTTGGTTGAAACACTTTACACATGATTGTGAAAAATTGATATAGAAAACAGATTTTGCTACTGCACTTCAACATTTTCTCAGTTCAGCATGAAAAAAACAAATAGTCCTTCATTACATATACTGGTTTGCTAGATGTGCTTTCCTTGATCTTAATAGGTTATTGAGGCATAAAATGGAAAGGTTGATGTTGTGAGGTGATAGCCTTATCCAATATTGAATTGGTGAAAGGAGCAGGCTGACTCTCATGTACAAAGGGAATGAATGTTTAAGAAGAAATTACTGTTGGCGGAAAGTTACAAGATACCGTTTTTGGTAGCTTAACACATTGTGTTGAACTAGCTGATTCACAGAATACTGAGGAAATGTCTTGACATGATTTAATTTTCAATATAGACTTGAAGTTTTAGACATTCTTTACAATGACTGATTTCTCGCTTTGTAATACATACATTATATGTATATATATCTGTGTATTCCGTATGCTAAGAGATGCATTTTTTGTAAAAAAAAAAAAAATAATAAGCAAATTTAGGGGTGTATATTATGCACAGCTACAAAAAAATCTTCCAAAAATTGCTGTTTTATAGGTCAATTTCAGTTGCAAAATGACTACTCACCACATAGGACAATTTGACACAAACATTCGGGGAGTGTGACCTCATTAGGATGTCAAATATAGTCATATGTACCTAACAATACTTATAAATGTAAATAAAATAAGAATTATCATAAAACTAAATTAGAATAATAATATTATTTTGTTGAAAACTGTTCTTTTTTTTTTTTTTAATTTAAATTTTTAATAATGCTGGCCGTAGTGAAATTGGAGGGGTACAATTTATAGGGTTTGATTACCAAACAAGGGGTGGGTATTATGCGTGAGTAGAAGCATTTTCCCGTACTTTCAGCACAATTTTAGAGTTGTGTGTTATGGATGAAAGCCTATTATACATGGGGAATTATGGTATGTATTTGTAGATAGGTGTGATTAAAACCCAAGCTTAATGCTTGCAAACTCATGTATTTAATGCACCACCTTTATAAGTGTCGATAGACTTACAGCTTTATATACACACATGTGTATGCAAATGTTTTATGCACATACACAACAACCAATTTTCCAGCATCTGACAATCTGGCACTGGTTTTAATCTGGACAAAATTACAAGCCAGCATTTGAATTTCATGTGATTGGAATCAAATGATTGAATTAGTCTGGCAATCTAACTTACATTTACTAGTAGTTTAATATTACCTTCAAACAGTCAATTGTGTTGGAGAGATACAAGATACATATAATATGTGGGTTAAAGATGTATGATTGAAATGTTATGATATGACTTCTATTAGTCTGACAAAAAGGATAATCTGCCATGGTTCTGGAACCAAGAGTGCAAAAGAAAATTGGTGGTATCTCTGTAGTATTAAAGAATTGAATATATGTAATGATTTCAGCGAACTATTTCTTAGCCTAAACCACAGTCTCTTTACAGAGTTTTGACCAGGTATCTTAAGGATCTGTGCAATTATTTTGGTACCCTCTTACATATATATATATATATATATATATATATATATATATATATAGTCAATATTACTTCACATAGCAATTTGGAAGAATTGTTTTTTTTTATTTAATACAAAAATTTCATCAATAAATTTGAGCCTTATAATGAATTATAACCTGAATTTTGATCTGAAATTTTCCCTGCAAAATATTTGATTGATATGATTAATAGGTCAGGTCACTCTACAAGTGCTACTGGTCCCAAGTAACCCCAGCACTATCTACTGTATGGTCAGGTAATTGGAAACAAAACCAGTTCCCTCACCTGGCTTTTTGAGTGAGGAGGGTGGCTAGACACCCAGCAGGATGGATAACAAGACCTGCCAAATGAACCTTCTTGTGGGGGTCAACAGTTTATCTAGCACAAATAGCTCCAGAGCTATATATGAAAATAGTGATGACACTGTATTACTGGATGGAGGACGTCCTAGACTGAAGTCAAGAGGCGGGGCATTGGATTATCCTAATGGAATCAACAGCCATGTGTGTGTGTGTGTGTGTAACCAAAGTAAGCCTTCAAGTTAGAGGACATTGACTGTGATTTGTCTTGAAGAGTGATTAGATCTGCTTCACATGAATGAATACCTCTCTGGCTTTCAACCCAGATTTGGGGAGGAAAATGATCAGGTGCTCAGCTGTGCAGTGGCCCTATGACCACACTTGGTCATGGGACTGATAATGATGATTATTATTATTTTTTAATCACTTTGTTTCAAGCAAGGCAACAATGCCACTCAGACTCAAGAGGTTACTGGGAGTGAAAGAGAATGAAAAGATTTTAGAGGGAACTGGAAACCAAATCCTAAACTGAGAAAAAGGGATAAACCTCTACTCCTGTTCTAAAGACTGGAGAAGAGTATAAAAGGATGAGTGTTAAGAGTATAGAGTTGAGGTAAATTGATGAGTTAGAAGCCATTGTTAAAATGCAAGATAAATAACACAACCAGAATTAATAAAATTTGTAATGAAAAGAAAAATAGATCAAAAAGGATGAAACAGCAACAATCATACAAGCAAGCAAACAATATAGTTAAAGCAAATCAAACGGGTAAGAAGGCAAAAGAATTCACAAACTATTAGGTATTTGTACACAAAAGCAAGGTTGGGCAAGAAAACACAGTAGTTCTGTCTGGTAGTTCAGGCAGATCTGGACTAAGCTATATCAAAATGCAAGCCATCTCATTTTATTGTCTAAGAAAAATATCCCAGCATGCATTTTGCGTATTTCTGACTATAAGATAAGAAGTGGGGAAAACTTTTGTAATCATTCATCCCACCTTACATGAAATCAACATAAATTTTAGAAGGAACTGGAAACCTGATCCTAAACAGGAAACAAAGGATAAACCTCTATTCCTGTTTTAAAGACCAGGGAGAAGTGTGAACCAGGCAATAGGCAAACCTATCTACTCCTGCTGTTGAATTGCAGTGACAAAGGAGATTACTTAACACATTGAGTTAACATGTGGTTGGTAGTTTTTAACATGATACCAACTACTACTGCTTGGTATTTTCTGATACATTTTCTTCTGTTGGCACCAACGACGATTTTATTCACAATAATAGTGTGAAAACAATGTTAAGGACTTCAGCTGAATCTATAAATTGCCTCATAAAAAAAATTTTATTGCTTAAGTTGACAATTACAAAGTTGGTGTTTGAAGTCGGATTTCATAATTGACCTCTGGCAGTCAACATTTTAAAATAAATATTTCCTGTATAAAACAAATGCTTTTTTTATTATTAGATTGCAAACTTATTGATTTATCTATGGATTATGTGCCTGGCCATTAATAAAGTGGTGAGTTTCTGAGAATAATGTGTATTTTCTGTAAAGACAAGTTCAGGAGTTTTTTCCTGGTTTTACACTTGTAATTACTGCATGATTGCTTACAAAAGTAAATAAAGAAACACTGTGCACACATGTCACAGCTGTAGCACAATGTTTAACAACTGCATCTTGTGGAACAATTCACTTGTTTAATATGTTTGGCCTTTCCCTAGATGTTTCATTATTGACCTTCACTAATCTCTGCTTAGAAAAATCAGTGATTTGGTTTGATTTGATTCATATTGATTGTTGATACTATTGATTGGTATTGGAACTCAAAAGCCATGATATCTTGTGCTGAATTCCATGACAGATAAACTCTCCTTACTGTGAAGGACTGGCGCAAGACAATCTTCCTATCTTCTGTTTGATTTTATATTATACAGTGTGTGGTAGAAATACCTCACACATAATCGTAAAACATTAGTGACAATAGTATCTTTATTTCTGGTTTGCTAGACCTATCACATAGCTTGCGTTACCTGGTATCCCCTGTGGTCACCTATGTGAGCACTGATCCGGATCAATGTTGCTTAATTTCAGTGATCAAATGAGATATGACTGTGACTTGTATGCTACTAAGCTTTTTAAATATTGGAATATTTCTGTGTAAAAGTGATTTTACATACACACACACACACACACACACACATATATATATATATATATATATATATATATATATATATATATATATATATATACACACATACACACACACAAGATGGAGCATGTGAAAACTAATTTGATGTTTAATATTTTCTGCTGTTAATGTTCTTATTGAATGAAACATTATCAGAATAAATGAACAAACTTAAGGAATAATCATAATCTTGTGACTTAAAAATGGTATTTTTCCATAACTTTTCAGTTCTTTTATTTTTTTGACAATTTCACCCCAAACAAGAGGATAATGCCACTAAGAGGCAAGGGGTGAAGGAACTGGAAACCCAATCCTAAACAGGAAACAAAGGTTAAACCTCTACCCTTGAAGGAGTATGAACCAAGCAATATGTGACTCTATCTGCTCCTATCTTCTGATGACCTAATTAAATCAGATGTTGACAATAGGATAAAAACAATTCAAACATCTAATTGATTTTCACATATTCCATCTTGCATATTTTGTTTGGATATTTCATATAAGTCATTTTCTCATTCATATATATATATATATATATATATATATAGAGAGAGAGAGAGAGAGATACTTCATTGAATATGACAGACAAGGTACTTTGATTTAGTTTTTTTATACAACTTCTCATGTGACCTAATAATTTTTTCCTTTTCAGGTGATAAATTATATAAAAACTGTCCAGTTGTTCTTTTTATCTGCGTGCTTTCGGCTATACACTTTGCGATTTTCACGCACATCTACATGCAAAAAAAGGCTAAAAATAATGGAAGCCTTATTGATAAAAACAAAAAAAAAAAACACTCAATAATATAAACTATGAACATGAACACAATATGCTGACTGTGTTTTGAAAATGAAAACTTTATATAAATACATACATACAGCAAACTATTTCTAGTTAACAGCTAATGTATTTCAACCTTGAAAATGGCTAAATGTATGGTCAAAAGCACTCAAATAAAAAACAATTGGATAGTTTTTATAAAATTTATCATTCTGAAAAGAAAAAAAATTATTAGATCACATGAGAAATTGTATAAAAAAACTAAATCAAAGCACCTTGTCTATCGTATTCAATGAAATATGTATGAAAGAAGAATTGCTACCTAAATACACAAATTTTATATATATATTAGATTCAGCTATAAGATGAATTAGTAGAAATATAAAATGACCTATCTAGGGCTGGTTTGAAGGTAGGTTTAAAAAAGTTGAGAGAAACAAAAATTAATGGCCAGAATCCCCCCACCCTCAAAAGAATAAAGAAAGAATATAAAGAAATGCAGGAATATATTTGCTTAGGACAGGTGAGATGACATTAAAGAAATAGCATGGAAATAAAATAAAACTATGTATAACTGTTAGTTGGAAAGCATTTAACGAAAATAGACATATGATGAGAAGCACCTTGCCAATATGCTTAAAACATAAAGCGTATAATGAATGTATGATGCCAGCTATAGTGTACAAGTTTGAATCGAGCAAATTAGCCAAATCACTTGAAACTGAACTTAGAAATCTATAAGGACCAATGGAAAGAGCAATGCTCAGGAAAACTCGAAAAGATTGAATGATAAAAAGAAATCATATAAATCACAATGGATCAAGATATCATTGAACTGATTCAGCTACAAAAATGGTGTTGGATAGAATGGTAAGAAGAAATGACAACAAATAAAGTGAAAGATTGATTTAATTTGTCTCAACTGCCCAGTGGATAACAAATTCAAAAGGAAAAGACCAAACTGAAGATAGAGAAATGAGATAGATCTTACTGGTAAAAGATGACAGGGAGTAGTCATGGTCGTAATTTGTCTACTAGTTTTGTTTTTTCTTTAATCATTTCACTCCAAGCAAGGTGATAATGCCACTAAGATACAGGGGTGGGGTCACAGGGACTGAAAGAGAATGAGAATCAATAGCTGCATCTATTGCATGGAAAGTTTGGTCACTGTATCAAGCCAAAATATTTTTTGTCAGTCCATCTTGCACATTTACAAATCTACCATTTGTCCATGCATTGAAGGCTGCTGCCATATCTGGTCTGGTGCCCCTGCTGTACATCTCAAGGTTCTTGACAAAATCCAAAGATGGATTTGTAATGTAATCGATCCTGACTTGTCATCTCAACTTCAGTCACATTCTCACCGGCATGACATGGCTTCCCTCTGTCTTTTCTACAAATATTTTCATGGCAACTGTTCTGATGAGCTTTTCTTGCCTGATGCATCAACTGCATGAATTTAAGCATGCCACTAGCTCTCACCTGCTTACAGTTGAAATAGCTAAATGCAACTGCCACTTCTACTCCAACAGTTTCTTCTGTCACACTTGCCACCTGTGGGAACTCCCTTCTGTTTACTTGCTTCTCTGATAAATACAATCTTCTAAAATTTAGGTGCAATATCAATCACTATCTTCTTGAATCCCATTCATCTTTTATCCTTTCATCATTCCTTCCTATACTCAGTCTTTTCTCTCCCTTTCATTCCCTATATACTAGTGGAATTCCTGCTTTGCTTTGTGTGAAACAATTAAAAAAAAAAACTTCAGTGAAGAGAGGTGAGGAAAAGGACAATAAAAGAACAAGATTCTAAGACAGAAGATGATGACTGACATTGCATTTAAATTTTTGAAGATTGTAGTTGTCAGGGAATCAAGAAATCAGAAGGGAGTTTTACAGGCAAGAAAAGATACTATAGAACATACTGTTGCATCTAGCTAATTCAACAGTTAAATGGTGAGACCTAGTTGTCAAACTAGTAACACGCTTAAATTCATGCAGACAAGGTACTAAGGAGAAGAGCTCATCAGAACAATTGCATGAAAATAATTGTAGAAAAGGCAAAGAAAAGCCATATTTTTTTCTTCTATATGATGTGTCCCTTCAGGATGTGGTCGATCTTAGCTGTGACACTATTTAGCGTTTGGCTAACTAATTAAGCATGAAAATTAAAAGCGAGAAATACTTAAGGCGAGAAGAAGCTATCATGAAAGACATACTGAGCGATGTTATTTTTTTTTAACAAAGAAAAGTGGTAAAGATTTTATTTTCATTTGTGAAGAAAAGTATTTTTTTGCAGAAGATAGGAAATTCGTAAGATCTCGGATCTGTCAGAATTAATTTATGCTATGACAAGTTGAATAAAAGATAGCAATCTGCCCATGGCAATAATGAAAATTTCAAATTGGTCAAGTAGCTTATAAAGCGAAATGCTAGAAGATAATCAGAATTAAGTTGAGCATCAATCGAGAAAGGGATCAGCTGAGACCACCCCAAAGAAAAAGGGAGGAGGAAGAGAAAAAGGAAAAGAATAAACTATTAACTATCTTTCGGAGATATCATTTGGTTTTGGAAAGGGACCACCTGTTTTATGTCCAAACCTTGCCATGATAAATGTTTGTTACCTGGACAGCCTGTTGACGACAGAAGTATGAAGGCATTGAGGATACAAAGAAATTCACTTGACCACCCTGGTAATTACTTGACGAAAATCTCATTGATGAATTCCAGATGACATTCAGTTAAGATAGAGACTTAATGACCACACTATGAGTTGTGGGGTTTCTAGTCAGGGAAAAGAAAGAAAAGAAAAAGGAAGATATTTTTTTTTCTTTGGCCTCAGTTTACAATTATCACTCAGTCTAGCCACACCCACACTGCCAAGCATTCATTGGCTGAATGGTGGCGTGAGTGATGGGCGAAGGTAAACATATGAGAAAGAAGGGAAACCTGTTGACGCCCCTGAGGGGATTGGTGTGAGATACCAATATGAGAAAGAAGGAAAACCTGTTGACACCTCTGAGGGGATTGGTGTGAGATACCAATATGAGAAAGAAAGAATTTGGGAGGACAATTCCCTTAAGAACCCCTCTAAAACAGAAAGTAATGGACTTCCAAAAATGGAAAGTGATAAATTTTCCTGTCCAAAAACAAAGAAAATCCTTATTGCAGATTTAAAATTATCGAGGAACCCAAACCACGACAGGCCCCCACCCGGTTTTGGTCGGTGTCCATATAAACGAACGTCCACAGAGTGAGCTACAGGGCAGAGACAGTGGCAGTTGGGCAGACACAGACAGAGTGACAGAGCAGACAGTTGAGCTGTCAGCTCGGAGACCAGCCTCACAGCTGACTGAAAGATTCCATGCATTCCAACTTCTAACCAAAAACAATTTTTTTTTTTGAAGAACAACTTAGACTCACACCACCCAAACAAGCTTTATGAATATTGCCTGAAGATACCAAAAACCAGTTTCTTGAAAAACAACTATTAAGACTCGCCTAACAAACGCAAAGTGTCACGTATCCATAGAAGCAGTTTGGGAGAAAGATGCAGTCCTGTATTCAGCAACCAGATATAAAAATATTTGTTATTCTTTTTTTAACACATTTGAATCTTTCGAGTTGTTACTTTATTTTCTTTTACATATACTTGTGCTGTGTCACCTTTGCTTGAAGTTGGCTTGCACTATGGCCTGACAACTGATTGATTTCATCTACCTACGATCAAATCACAACGTGGGTAGGTTAGACTAGAAATCAAAGCAGTTACTTCAATAACCAGACGTTGGAGGCAAGCTGAGAATGACAAAGCTGATACCAAATCTAACCAGATTCCCATCCGAATCAGCCAAGGGTTAGAATGTCACATTTGGCGCCGTGACCAGTACCAAGTCACATTGATCGTCACAGGTTAGCACGGGGGCAGTGGCACAGGGTGATGTTACAGGCTCTCCACAAATTCCTATTCCTTGCATCTCTTCATATCATTTATCTTTCCACCATCCATTCAGACAAGTTGTCCTGTGAGTGTCAAATTCTTCAAGCCCACTTCCTCATTATGTGTCCCAGAAATGGCAATTCTCTGATTCTAAGTATAAGTGTCTTTTTTGTTTCCATTTTCCTTAAAACTTCCTTTGCTTACATGATCTATCCATTTTGTTTTCAACATCCTTCTGTAGGACTATATTTCTGTTGCCTCCAGTCTTCTCTTCATTCATTGCTGATATCATATAGTAGTTGGGACTGTTTTCTTTGTTTTTGATGAAATTTTCCTGTTTCTTAATACTGATGCTTAGTTTTAGGAATGTAACTTTTGCTATTCCAATGTGTGTTCAGATTTCTGCATGGCATTTTCCATCCTCAGTTAAAACACTCGCTAAATATTAAAACTTTTGTACTTGTTTGATTTTGATATCTCCAATTCATAGTTCACAATTTAGACTTTTTTTCTAGCTAACAACCATACACACACTGTTTTTTTTTTATCTATATTATAATTATTCCCAACACAGTTCTCTTAATGATCAGTTTTGATATATTATGTACAAGCTGTAGGTTACAATTGGTCTGGTCAATACATCAAACCCTTACTCTCTGATGTGATCATCACTTGGCCAATTTAATGACAAACTCGGATTTACAAAAGTAAGTACACACACACACACACATCAACAAAATTGATTTATCAACAAAATTGATTTATCTGATTGTCTGACTCAAGAGTTTCACATCAACATTAATGTCAAATGTTCATAAAAATGTATTGAAATCATCATCAGATCTCATATTTATACCCCTCAGAATAAATGCTAATCATAATTTTCAAATTTAAAATTCTTACCATGTTAGTTTTATTAGAAACATAACCATTAAATTTAGAACCAGTTAAAATGTTGTTTTTTAATATTACTATATTACATATATCGTAATATCACTAAATATGCATATAGCAACCTTGATATATTTGGAAAAGATATTAGAATAATCAAGAACCTATACTGGCAGCAAACGGCATGCATGCAGATAGAGAATGAATTCAGTAGATATACAAAATTAGAAAGGAGCACAAGACAAGGATGTGTTCAATCTATACAGCAAGGCAATTCTGAGAGAACTAGAAATCCTACCGGGAGTCATCGTTGGCGACCACAATCTTAACAGCATAAGATACACAGATGACACAGTTGCTGATAGCAGACATGGAAAGGAAATTACAAAACCTCCTACAGAAGGTAGGGAAGGAGAACAAGAAGAAGGGACTAAGCATAAACTACAAGAAGACAGAATGCATGGTCATGAGTAAAAAGGTGAGTCCAAAATATGATTTACAGGTAGGGGACACTAAAATCAAGCAGGTGCAGAAATTTAAATATCTGGGAAGTATTCTGACAGAGGATAAGTGTGACACTGAGATCTGAAGACATATTGGGATGGCTAAAGACGCATTCCAAAAGCTAGGCAGAGTATTACAAGACAGGAGGATTTCGTTGGTAACAAAGAAAAGAGTACTGAACTGCTACGTGACGTCTGTCCTCCTTCATACAGCAAATGTTGGATGATCTCCTCGAAGATGAAGAAGAGACTCAAGGCAATGGAGGTATGGTTCTACAGAAGGATACTAAGGATACCATGGACTGAAGATGGGACCAATGATGAAGTTTTGGAGAGGACGCAAACATGGTGGAAGCTTATACTTAACATCAGGAAGAGGCAGCTAAAATTCCTAGGACACATAATGAGAAAGGAGGGATTAGAGAATCTGATACTCACAGGGCAGATAGAGGGAAAGAGAGACAAGGGAAAGCAATGTGTGACATACCTGGCAGACTTAAGCAAGTGGATGACAGAACAGGGTTTGGGAGAAGTAGCAAAAGATCAAAACATATTGAGAGCTATAAGGGATAGGAGGAAGTGGAGTCATGATCACCTACATCCTGAAGGGATAAGGCATATAAAAGAAGAAAGAATGCACACACACACACACACACACACACGTTTTTTTTTGTTTTTTTTATATAATACATATCTATATTTCCCCATATGTGAGGTATCAGAATTGGTGGTATAAAAATAAAACTACAATACATATCAATTTGGCATTTAATCTCTTTTGAAGTAGTCTTCTTCTGAAGCCACACACTTTATCCAGCATTGTTTCCATTGATGGAAGCATTCCTGGAACCCCTTTTTTGGGATAGCAAGCAGTTGCTTTGTCACATTCTCTTGGGTTGCTTTGACGTTTTGAAATCTTTTCCTTTTTCAAGTGGGTTTTGATTTTTGAAGAGGAAAAGGTTGCAAGGGACAAGATCTGGGGAATATAGTAGTTGTTGAACCTCATGAATGTTGTCCTTAGCCAAAAACTGCTGCACAAGCCATGGTCACTGATGAAAACTCTGTGCTATGATGAGGCAACTACACTCTACACACTTTCCTTCCAAGCACTGCTAGAAACAATGGAAGTGAGTGAGTATTGCTAATTTATGCAACTAGATATAAAAGATTTTTACCTTTCTATAACATCTTAACTCAAGAACAAATAAAAATAAACACACATGAAATAAAAACAAAAAGATCATTAAACACTCCTAAAAATGTGTGGATAAAGAAAGAAGAGATTTTTGGCATTAAATTGAGAAGCTTTCATGGTGCTGATACCTGTGAGTTCATAGGTATACATTTGCTACATGAACTAAGTAAAATAATCAATAAAAATGATATAGGCCTCTACGGAGACAATGGTCTCATAATGTTAAGAAACTGTAGCAGACAAAAGAAAAAGACAAAATCAGAAGAAAATCATAAAAATTTTCAAAAATATGGGATTTGACAAAACTAACTTAAAAGTAGATTTTCTAGATGTCACATTCAACCAAACAAAAGGTACAGCTCAACTATACAGAAAACCTAATGACAAACTACTTTACAAACATCTTCCAACCACCCATCATCAATTCTCAAGTAGATACTGTTTTCAGTTAACTGCAGGTTATCTGACAATTCTTCCAATGAAACCATCTTTAATGAAGCCAAGAAAGATTATGAAACAGCCTTAAAAATAGTGGATTTTTGGCAACACTCACATGCTAAACACAGCACAAAAAAAGCCAATAGAAAAATAAATATAATTAATATGGTTCAACCCACCATACAACAAAAATGTAAAAATAAACATAGGTAGAATATTCATTAAACTCCTACACAAATACTTCCCCTCCTATCAAACACTCCCTACAAGATATTCAACAATAACACAGCAAAAATCAGCTACAGTTACACTGTGAACATGACGCACACAATAAAAAGCACAAGAAGAAAACAACCAACAAACCACCTGCACAGATCAAACCCACATGTAATTGCAGAGTGAAGAACAAATGTCCTTTAAATGGCAATTGCTTGCAGAACAATGTAATATACCAAGCCACTGTGAAATCAGCAGATAATGAAGAAAAAATTTATATAGTAGTAACTGAAGGACCCTGGAAACAAAGAAACTGTGCATACAAAACATCCTTTACAAATAGTAAATGTGTGAACAGCAAAATACTTTCTAAGCATATCTGGAAAATTCAAGACATCAACCAAATCACACCAAAAATATAAAAAATAAGGAAAACAGCATCAGCTGATAACAATAAATCCAAGGACTGTTAAGTCTGTCTGGAAGACAAAATAGCTATAATTACTTTCCCAGACTAACACAGATTACTAAATAAATGATCAGAACTCATCTCAAAATGCAGACATAAAAACAAATTTTTACTACATCACTTCAAGATTGAAAACTAAAAATGAACAAAAATAAGTAATAAATAAATATAAAAAAGTAAAATAAATTAAACCAAATCAATAAGTAAGTATATTAAGTAAATAATAAAGAAATTAACAAACTAGGAATGCACATATAAACACTAGTAAGCGTAACAACATTCAACATCAAATAATAAAGTAATAAATAATAATGAGTAAAATAGTTAAACAAACAACCCTATGAAATAGCTACAAAACTGCATTCAGACCACAATTATTTCTAGTTAATAGTTCCTAGAATAATTTAAAACATAACTGTTATCGCCCACCCAAATAACCATTAGAATAAAACAATAGACCTACCCATAATGCACCACTGTTCAGCATATACAGATAATCAAAGCAAAATACAATGTACATGGTCTGACAATTGCGTTTAAACATGAAACAGACTGTCACTGCTCGTTATTGACTTCAAAGTTCACTTATATATATGCACACACCACTAACAGCAGCAGTGCTTCCAATAATGTTCTCTTGAGATGATGACCCCTGGATTCAGGTATGATTTGGGGGGTATAACATCATTGCCACTAACACAGGGTGCTCCAGCAGTACCTCGCAATATTACCAGGCTTTGTTATTTCTCTGTCATATTGGAGGAGTACCAGGTGCAAGCAGATGCAGTCTCTGCCCCATTGTTAAGCCCATCTTCTTTGAGAGCTATCTGAGACAGTAAGATCTGTCAATGTTGAATTGGGAACAACACCCTGCAATCTGACTCCAGCAGGATAAGTGTTAGTAGTAAAGCCAATATTTCTATCCCACCCACCTCCTGGAACATAAC
Organism: Acanthosepion lycidas; assembly: GCA_963932145.1. NCBI lineage: Eukaryota > Metazoa > Mollusca > Cephalopoda > Sepiida > Sepiidae > Acanthosepion > Acanthosepion lycidas. Next base: position 17,267,034 of record OZ010599.1, read on the forward strand.
CAGAAAATTGATCTGTTATTATTTTGTATACAGCTCAGAAAATTTAATGACCGGACACACACGGAAATAAAACTAAAAGTAAAAAGCTGTATAATTAATGAAAAAGGAAAAACAGCCAGGGGATGAACAGAAAAAAGTACATTGACAAACTCTGCATCCTGTATCCCTTCAATTCAATAATTGAATTTCATGTCCTATGTCCAATCTCTGCTAAGCCTTTGGCTGGTTCTTCTTGGACAATGCCTTTCAGTCACAAAGAATGCCCTCACTGGATCATGAATGCACAAATGCACCAGTCTCAATTGTTGATATTTTAGAGACCAACTTGTTCCTAGTAAGGATATATTGAAATTACAAGAAGCCTTTTCACCAGCCATGGGAGCACAAGCATACTATCCATACCCTAGCAATCCAGGCTATCGGCTATCTTGTCTCATGAATGAACCTGAGCCATCCGTTTCACTCTAGTCATTTGTTAGGCCAGCATAAAGAATGATGCAACATTCTATGTCCATACCTCAACTGAATACTAAACATTTGATACACCCTACCCAGACAGTGGGGAGAAGAGGATTCATACCTTTCCCAAGGGTATTAGCACCTAAGTGAATGTAATGGATCCAATTAGCTGAGTTTGAATTCCAGTCAGATCCGTTACATTCACTTACGTGCTAATACCCTTGGGAAAAGTATGAATCCTTTTCTTCTCCCCCAGCTATGAGTAAATAGTATGACAGACTGGGTTCTATAGCCTTGGGTGGCAATTGGTTTAGCAGAAGGAAAAACTCTGAATTCAAAACCGGCCTGCAGAGGGTTGGGTTCTGTCAAGCTATCTTGCCGAAGAAACTATGGGTCATGGGATAATAAGAAAAAACTAAACACAGAAATAAAAGACAATACTCTAAATCAGTGTTTCTCGACCAAGTTCCACAAAAGGTCCCCAAGTGTTCTGTGAGAACATGCAAGATAAAGTAATACACTTTTGACTTTTTATTTAATTTCATATATGTAATAATACTAAACACAAAAAATATGTTCTCGGTTATTCAAAAAAAAAAAATATACTATGATATTTGCCATGTGAACTATGATGAAAAGATATGATATCTAATTTTGTTTTTGCGCAGGGGTTCCTTGAGACAATGTAAATTTATTTTAAGGGTTACGCAAGAGTAAAAAAGGCTGAGAAATGCTGCTCTAAATAAACCGATAATCTCTTAATCACCAGTTACCTAAAATATTGAACAAAGAAATAATCAGTAGCAGCTGAAACAAAACAGAAACAACTGATCATACGTGAGGAAAAGGTATCCAAACTTCAAAAAACCTTCTGCTCAAATCTATTTAAGATTAAAAAGAATTTAAGAAGAAATATTAACTGGAAGAGTCTATGATCTTTTAGTCGGGGGAAGTGCATGTACTTATACTCATGCCTACACTTGGAAAGTAATTCTGACTTTTGAATAAAAAGAACTACTTTCCAAGTGTAGGCATGAGAATGATTATCTACTCTCTCCCTGACTAAATCCATTATACTCATAAATGATAGAATTCCCCTAACAGGAAAGACTATTGAATAAAAAGTCTGAATTACTTTCCAAGTGTAGGCATATGAATGAATATCTGATCTCCCTCTGACTAAGTGCATTATAATTATGAATTATAGAATTCCCCTAACAATGAATGACTCTTTGTTCAATAGTCAGTCCTATTAGGGGAATTCTATGATTTATAAGTATTCTTAATGATCAGATTTAATATATGTATATTACAACTGGCTTGGTTAACCCATAAAAACTAACTCTCTATTAAGTTGGTGCAAAAATAATGTCGTTTTCTCACATAGTAACATATGTGAGAAAACGACATTATTTTTGCACCAACCTAATAATTTAATTATCACTCCATGAAGTTGAAGACAAGGATTTCCAATGTGTGTATATATATATATATATATATATATATATATATATATATATATATATATATATATATATATATAAACACAATACACACACTTATTTTTTAATCTTCTCTTCTCATACATATTGACAGGGATGTTCATATATTTAAAGTCTTACAATTCTTGCTGTTTAAGTATATCAATACCTCAACCAGGTTATTGAATAGCTTATTTTCATGGAGTCTCTCTAGTCAATTGTCTACAGCACTTGCTGTTAATTTTGACGGGCTTAATTTTTAATCTTTAGCTGCTGTAAATCCCATAGATTAACTGTTGCAAATGCCAATAAAAAATACCCAGCTCCTAATAGATTTTTATTTTTATTATAGTTTGTTTATATTTGTATATATGACCATGTGTTTAATATATGTGTGTGTGTATATATGACAGTATGTTTAATATATGTGTGTATATATGACAGTGTGTTTAATATGTGTATATATGACTGTGTTTTTAATATGCATGAGTATGTATGACTGTGTTACTTTTACCATTGTGGGTGATATCAGGTTTGTCATTTTTTGATCATCCATATTTCAGCTGTCCTGTAACACTCATAAATTTGAAACATGCTTCCATCACATATATAATGAACGTTGATTCAATACCTACTTGATCTTTGAGTTGATTGGTGACAGACATCTGCTTAAAGCAATGTATTATTTTCCTATATTTTTAATCAATTTTTTTTTTTTTTTCAAAATCCAGTTAAGTAATAATTAAATTACTAGTTTTCACTGGATTCTTTATTTCTATAACAGCCATTTTATTTTTGCATTTTCTTGTTATTTTGAGTTAAAATCTTTCTGTTGGCAGATATCAAATTAGCATTTTTGGATGATGGAAATTGGTGTTATAAACAGTCACGTATTTATTATAAAATTTTTATTTAACTTTCTGCTATTTTCTTTAATTAAAACCAAAAATAAATTGTAAATATGTTTAAATTATTGCAGTATGTTTTTTAAAAGTTATATAAATATGTTCCTGATAATTGCTGCAATTTGTAATGTTTTATTGTACCCACTTAGTTGAGATGAGCTGCATATAATTTATAACATTTTTATGTGGGTATATTTTGGTGGTTATGTTTACAAAATATGAAAAATATGTTTGCTCTATACTCTTTGATATCAAGAACAAAACATCAGTGTAATATGTTTTGTGCATTACACATGACACATTAGTTTATATATTGTTTTCTTATTACAAATGTCATATTTAGTAAGTACATGTATTGAGTAGGCATTGTTTTTTTCTTTATTTTTTTTAACAGTGAAATTAATATCTATCAGCCTAGATATTGAAAGTCTTACTAAAGAAAATGTGAGACAAGCATACAGAATCATTAATTGCTTTACTGTAACAGATTCTTGCATCTCAATAGTAAAGCAAACTTGAATGTGGTTCGATTCCTGTTAAGGCACATTTCCTTGAGTAAGACTTAATCTCTAGGCCAGTAGACATTAATTTTATTGCTAAAAAACAAAATGGATATTTACTCGAACATGCATACCCACTTAATCTATGTAGCAATGAGAAATAAATACACACACACACACACACACACACACACACACACAGAGTAAATTGTCGCTATTTTATATTTTTAATTTTGCTTTTTATTTTCTTGACTGCACAGTATAGTAGGGTCAGTTGGGCACCATATGTGAGAAAAAGAGCACCATGATGAAATTCACTCCGCCAGAAATTTGGAAATAGCATATTGTTCTGCTTGGCATTCACTCCAATACAAACATTTCAGAGTGTTTGGGTGCCAATCTGAGCAAAGTACAGAGGATACAGAAAGAGTTAGATGACTCTAATGGTGATTACAAAGGTATGGCAGCTAGAAAAACTCATTCTGATCATTCTGATAAAAAAGAAGTCCCAAATTTGTTGATGATAGCTTCAAACTAAACACAGAGGTCTATACCAAGTGCCTTGAGGAAGTTGTGCTGCCCTGGGTCAAGAGGGTGGCTGCTGGAAAACCCTATGTCTGGCAACAGGACTCTTCACCATGCCACCCAAGCAGGAGAGCCTTGTCATAGCTGTCAAACAATTTCTGTGACCATATCACCCCTTACATCTGGACACCTAACTCCCCAGACTGCAACCCCCTTGATTATTATGCATTGAGTGCAGTTGAGCAAGAGACCAACAAAACTCCTTGTAACATCAAATGTGAACTGAAGGCAAGGATTATGGCAGCATTCACCAACTTAGACAAAGAGACCATCCAGAAGAATTGCAGCAGATTTTGAAGTTTTCTAGAGGTCATGGTTGAAGACCATGGCGATTTTATTGAATAAATTTACTCTTTAGTATTTCAAGATATTTTTGTGTAATTTCGGTAAATATATCTGTTAAAATGAGATGTCAGTGTCATTTTCATTTTTGCATCATTTAGACGACAATTTATCCATCGCACACTCTCTCTCTCTCTCTCTATCTCTGTGTGTGTATATATATATATATATATATATATATATATATATATATATATATATACCAACACACAGACATGAATGTGAGGGTGGTGATCAATAAATTTGTAGCGTGACACAATTATCAGCTGAATGTGGCTTGAAATATAAGAATATTTATCACGGAAGTAAGTACATAGTAAGGAACAAGATTGTAGAAAAATAAATATTTGTTGCATAAAATAAAAGCTTAGGCTATGGAGTTATTGATTTACCTATTTTTAAACTTGTGCTGAAAAATTCTCATCTCCGCCAAGTAGCTCTCATCATGTCCTCTACATCAATATCTGATATTTGGTTAGATTTTGGGAAGTAGTTTGGATTGAGACCTTTACGGCACACCCACGTGTGTGTGTGTGTGTAGAGAGAGAGAGATAACAATAGGTTATCAACATTCAAACAAACGTATAGTCCAGGAAACTACTGGAGTTTAATGCACTTAAAGGAAGGCAGAATTTGCATCACAAAAGTGCTAAATATTAAAAAAAAAAAAAATAGGGCAACAATTTTTAATCAGTAAAAAATGTTAAAAAAAATTCTTATCCATCGTTCTTCAAGTTTCTCAGCTACACTGTTTGTCAGGGTCAGAAAAATCTGTTGTATTTATTAACAGATATTATGTTTATATTACACTACATAAAAATGGCAATTATTGACATCATCAAATTTAAAACATAAAATTTGAATATTAATGAATGTTATGTGATGATATTTAGACATATTTATTAGGTTGGTGCAAAAATAATGACGTAATAATGTTGTTTTTTGACGTTAAAAAATACGTCAAAAAACGACATTATTACGTCATTATTTTTGCACCAACCTAATAATTTTTATATATTTTCCATTTGAGACTGACATGTTTAACTCAGCAAATGCTACCAATGATTCTACAGTTCAAAATGTTACACATTTAATCATTGTAATATTTAAAATTACCAGTTATTTCTTTTTCATTTTTTTTTACTTGTTTAATATATATATATATATATATATATATATATATATATATATATATAAATAAAATTTACATGTGTATTGAGCACTTTTTAATGCTACTGTTTTCTGGTCTAATCAAACTCTGACCATTAACCTTTTCAGTATTATATATATATATATATATATATATATATATATATATAAAATTTATGAACTTGTCATTTTTACTTATCATATTTTATTTTTCAAATTTTTTTTTTTTTTTTTTTTTTTTTTTTTAATAAAGTTTTTGCTGTTTCTTCAATGTCCTGATAAAACCAATCAGGGCAGATTGATTTATTTACCTAGGGAAACCAGACAAAACACCTCAATAAATTAGCAGGATTTCTAAAACAAAGTAATGAGAGGGACATTCCAGTTCTGTCTCTAAAACATTCTCTACCTAAATGCACCCACACCCACCTACACTTGTTCGTTCTGGTTGTTGCATTTCTCTGATGATAAATAATTTCAAATATAACAAGGAGACCACATACAAGAATGTATCTTCAGCATTGTTATATTATCAAGTTGATAGTAATAATTTCTTGTTATTGTATTCTTCATTCTTGGCAATATTATTATGGCACCATTTCTCTCTTAAAATGCAAGGTTCCAGTTACCAGTAATGGCAGACAATTCAGTAGTTATTTTTTTATAGCAAGCAGGAACCTTACCCTGTGCCAAATTCCTCTTTGTTCAAAACTTGGAAGTGGGTATATAATTGCCAATATTTGGTTTGTATGCCAGTAATTTTTGCCACATGGTGTTAGCTCAGTGGTTAGCAGAAGAGGAATTAAGACATAAAGATTTGCATTCCAATGTTGGGTTGGTGAGGTTTATTAAACATAAATTTATCAGTGGGAGATAAATTTTGAAAGATCCAAATGGATACTTTAGCTAGGGATGGCTGGCAAGTAACTGGCAGTTGGCAATAGAAAAATAATGTAATAAATCCCAAGGGAACATTTTTCACCCCTCTTAAAATTGATTATAAACATAATTGCTGCCAGATGAAAGAATTTCCAGTCAAGTGTTTATTATGAGGTGTTCCGTAGGCATTTTTGTTGGTCCCAATCCTATACTAAAAGTGTTTTTCTTCTGTCATGCTGAGACATTGCCTGGTGCTAAGTGGATACTGCTCCTAGTTAAACAAAATGAAGGGCTTTGGTTTTTAAAACGCATTTGTCCTGTAACAATTGATTAATAATGTTCTCTGTTAATCACTGGAAAATGACACGAAAACCTCAAAGCTTTCAGCCCATAGCTATACCTACTTAGCTATCAACATATGGCTTTTAAAATGACTGTTCACTAAAATACCTTCTGTGTTTCTACTTTATATTATTTTTTTTTTTTTAGTTTTATTTTTTTTTATTTTTATTTTTTTTTTTTTTTATCACAAAACCCTGATAGAGTGTCGGGTTTCTACTAGGCATACATTTATTTAGTAATGAACAAGTAGCCAGCCAACTTTGTGTGTCCCCAGCTGAATAGAACGCCGATATAAGGGAGCAGGAGACCTTTAAGAAGTTTGAACAAAATTATCTGTCTATAGAATTACATATTTTTTTTAAAACTGAGTATTTGGCAAATTGTCAACATCTGATCATAATTCAGAAGATTTTAGGGTTATAGATATTTTTAAAAATCTATTTTGTTAATTGTTTTTTCTTTCTCCTCCCACCCCTTATTGATAAACTCCTAGGTACATGCAAAAGCTCCCAACATTTCTTAAGAAAGAAACAAACAAAAACAGCTTTGTTTACTGTGTATTCAGTCATTTGGAAAGACAGGAACCCATTTCTTCTCCCTACCCACCACTAATAGGTTAAATACCAAGGATGACTAAACACTCTTGCCTTGAGAATGGCAACCAATCTAGGAAGAAATAAATTCTGAATGGAAAACCAGCCTAAAGAGGGATGCGCTCCATCAGGCTATCTTGCCCTAGACACACCCACTGCTGCTATGGCTGCACAGGCACCTGAGCTTGTTACTTCATTTAAACTATACTCATGCCTGCCTGTGGATCCATTTTTTTAGTTCACTTTTTTATGGTAAATCATTTCTTACCTGAATGGCATATTATGTATATGTGTGGATTCAGGTAGGTCGGGTCAGGGATTGGCCAGAAGGCTTCTCTGTTAAAGTACAATTATTTTATATATCTAAAATGTTATTTTTAATAACAAGTAATCATAAATTAACCTAAAAAAACAAAAATCACTGGCAAAATATTGATCACTAACTGGACCCTCCATATTTTTCCCCCCTCCATTTTTCCATCCTTGCTCAAAATCTTGGAACTTGAATGCGGTCCTGATGTAAAAGCCTGTCTGAAAGTATTGGTCATCACCTTCGCTTCCTGAAGTCATGATATCTCTCATAAGGTCATTTGATGAAATAGTCTTTACACTATGAAGACATTAATTTTTTATAAAATGTGAATTCAGATCCTGTCCCTTTAAAAGTGCAGCAGACCTTTTAAAAGAAAAAAAATAATAAAAATATTACAATGCTGATAGGAAATGATATGAATACATGTGATAGGTCAAAGGGTGTCAGCCAAAATATACATGTGATAGGTCAAAGGGTGTCAGCCAAAATATACATGTGATAGGTCAAAGGGTGTCAGCCAAAATATACATGTGATAGGTCAAAGGGTGTCAGCCAAAATATACATGTGATAGGTCAAAGGGTGTCAGCCAAAATATACATGTGATAGGTCAAAGGGTGTCAGCCAAAATATACATGTGATAGGTCAAAGGGTGTCAGCCAAAATATACATGTGATAGGTCAAAGGGTGTCAGCCAAAATATACATGTGATAGGTCAAAGTGCATTATCCAGAAATTGCTATAAAAATTATTAGAAAATAAAAAATATTTTTAAAAAAATCAAAAAATGAATTTTTTTTTTTTTTTTTTTTACTGTTAGTTTACCCAATACAAGGCACAAGGGCTACTCAAGGTAGAGGGTTACTTAGTGAGATTGTAAGAGAGGTAAGGAGGAAGTAAGTAAATATTATGAGGATATGTAGGATTAGTCAAATGATTATTAAATCAGATAAGGATTTTTATCAAAGTATTAGGTAATTAAAATTGATATGTTATGCATTTCATACTCTAAAAGGACTTCGTCTGACTAAAGTACTGTTTTTATTGTTGAATTTTATATATATATATATATATATATATATATGGGGAGGTGGAGAAGATATCAATTAAAACATCCATGATAATTATGCACTGAGAGGAAATACTGAAGCTATAGGAATGCTAAATTTAAAATTTTTTTCAGCATTTACAAACATTGCATAATTATAACCAGCATTTCTATTGATATCCCTCCCCTTTCTTTCTCCCTCCCTCTATTCCCCCCTCTCTCTCTCTCTATATATATATATATATAAATTTCAACAGTAAAAACTGTACTTTAGTCTGATGAAGTTCTCTTAGAGGAGGAAATGTGTTGCATAGAATTTTTTCTTCTTTATCATTTTGACATTTTTCGGACATATAGAAACTTTATTAGCTGTAATTAATAATGATATCTCGGCTCAAATGTTAATTTGGATTTGAAACTAGAAACATCATTGAACGCTTGACAAAGAATCAACATATTGATTTTCTTCAACCTTGACCTTTGATCCACATATTTTGAAAACATTGTAAATTTAACAAAAATGTAATAAAATAAAATGAGTCCCAAAATAGCGTGCGAATTTCATCTTAGTGTTAGGAATGTTGGTCTTACTTTGGCTTGTTATCTACATGTAAAAAATATCTACACTGTACAAATTTTATTTTGGAATGATATCTACATCGTAAAACATAACATAACATATACATATATATAACAGAGAGAAAATGTAATTAAAATATTAAAAAAATTTCTATTAATGATATTCTAGCAATAAACAGCACGTACATCAGCTAAAAATGCTAAACAGAAGTTAGAAGCTTCTTTTTTCATCATCCACCAACAGAAGTGGTCTAGGTGCAATTCATGACATATAGATTGCAATATAACGTGTAGATCACATACCAAAGTACATTCATGACCCGTAGATAACAAGCCAAAGTAGCAACAGAATGTTAATATCCAACTTGGATTTTTGTGGTTGTGAGTTGTCACTTTATTTTGATATAAAATGAATGAGTGATGATTTTTTTTTTTTGCTTCAGTCAAACAAGGAGCCCATTCTATCTGACTGCTTCCTATCATACAGAAAATCGAAAATGTTTTAACACCTGCTATCTATCTTCTATATCTTTCTGACTTTGTAACTTGCTGCTTTTTTTGCTACTGTGGCTTATGGGTGTTTTCTTGATCAAAGCCTCTTTTACTTAAGTCATATAGTTAGATAACATGCTTTGCCTTCATTCAACCAAGTGTAATGCTGACATGTTCTTTATAAATACTGCTTTGATTTTCCATAGTCAAGCCAGCCACTGAACATATTTATATACAATATACTGTAAGTTCTTTTTAAACTATTAATTTCCTCAAGACCGCATTTCCCCTCCTACCCAATTTGACATAAAAAAAAGGAATTGATGAAGATCTCCCCTCTAGTGAGAGCAAATACTAAAAAAAAAATATATTTAAATTATCTGTGGTAGGCAGTACAAAATTTTATTAGGACTTTAAAAACATATATATATATATATATATATATATATATATGTGTGTGTGTGTAATGGCTTAAAGGTGAGTCTCCGACCGATGTCAAATTGGTTGGTTTTCAATCCTAGCTTGAAGTAATTGCATGTATAGTCACACTGATGAGCTGTGATATAGTGAAACAGTCTGTCTGTGGATGACTATATATATATATATATATATATATATATATATATACATATACACACACACAGAGGAAGAAGAAAAGCAAGGATAAGAGCAAAAAATTATCCACTGTAAAGTGGTGGATTGAAAAAACAAAGAAGCAATAAAAAAAAAAAAATGGCTAATTGGTTATTGCTCCTTGCTTTTCAGAGCAATCAAGGACAATGACTTTAAAAAAAAAAAAAGGGGACAAAAAATTTAACCTATGAGTGTACAGTCATTCATATTTATGCCGGAAATGAAGAGAAGCCTTGAAATTATCTGAACTAAACCGATTCTAAAATTTGATCTTGGACAAGCATTTCAAAGCAATGATTATGTTTGACAAATGTTTAAGTTGCTTACAGTTTCAACCAGGGGATTAACCTTACAAATATATCTACTTTAATCCAACTTCAGAAATTAGCAGCAGAAAAGCATGAGGCCAGACAGAAACAGGCACAAATTGATGCACTTTTTAATAAAAAGTAAAACTGGGCAAGACTTTAAACAAAGGCTACAAAAATGGTTGATAATATAAATGCTAAATGTTTTTCAGAAAATGACTTTCTCCTTTGTTCTTCTTTAATAAGTTAGATAGAGTGAGTCTGAATTTGGAATTATCCCAACATATTTTTCCAACTCCTATTTCTAAGGTGTCTAGATAATCAAGCAAGTACTGTAGTTTGTTCTTATTCTGATGACCATGTCTAATTCTTATTTAGTCCTGTACAGTTATTGCTCACCCTGTTTTCATTGAGGAAGTCAGAACTACCTGGTCCAAAGATTGAACTCACAATTACTGTCATCAAATTCACAATCCAAAAGTTAACTAACAATTCGCCATTTTAAATAGCTATTTATTATAATATACAAGCATAAAAATGTAAAAAAAAAAAAAAAGTCAATATTATTTACATATGGGTCAGCGTTTTTGGTAAGCATCAAAGTGTCACTCCCAACTCTTCTGCTAATAATTATTGTGATATCGATTTGTGCTTTGTCTTAGATTCTGAGATTACTCCTCAGCACTTTTTACCTATCATTGTAGTATCTGTGCACTGTGAGAAGTATATAATGTATGTGAAATGGGTGCTGAAAAGTTACTGACCTAATCCACTTCCTAAAATTTGACACATCTCTTCTTAACACAAACTGACCGCTCTCTTCTAAATACAAACTGACCGCTCTCTTCTAAACACAAACTGACCGCTCTCTTCTAAATACAAACTGACCGCTCTCTTCTAAACACAAACTGACCGCTCTCTTCTAAACACAAACTGACCGCTCTCTTCTAAACACAAACTGACCGCTCTCTTCTAAACACAAACTGACCACGCTCTCCTCTTAACACAAACTGACCGCTCTCCTCTTAACACAAACTGACCACGCTCTCCTCTTAACACAAACTGACCACGCTCTCCTCTTAACACAAACTGACCACGCTCTCCTCTTAACACAAACTGACCACGCTCTCCTCTTAACACAAACTGACCACGCTCTCCTCTTAACACAAACTGACCACGCTCTCCTCTTAACACAAACTGACCACGCTCTCCTCTTAACACAAACTGACCACGCTCTCCTCTTAACACAAACTGACCACGCTCTCCTCTTAACACAAACTGACCACGCTCTCCTCTTAACACAAACTGACCACGCTCTCCTCTTAACACAAACTGACCACGCTCTCCTCTTAACACAAACTGACCACGCTCTCCTCTTAACACAAACTGACCACGCTCTCCTCTTAACACAAACTGACCACGCTCTCCTCTTAACACAAACTGACCGCGCTCTCCTCTTAACACAAACTGACCGCGCTCTCCTCTTAACACAAACTGACCGCGCTCTCCTCTTAACACAAACTGACCGCGCTCTCCTCTTAACACAAACTGACCGCGCTCTCCTCTTAACACAAACTGACCGCGCTCTCCTCTTAACACAAACTGACCGCGCTCTCCTCTTAACACAAACTGACCGCGCTCTCCTCTTAACACAAACTGACCGCGCTCTCCTCTTAACACAAACTGACCGCGCTCTCCTCTTAACACAAACTGACCGCGCTCTCCTCTTAACACAAACTGACCGCGCTCTCCTCTTAACACAAACTGACCGCGCTCTCCTCTTAACACAAACTGACCGCTCTCCTCTTGTGTCATTTACATTATTTATGTGTGAACTACTATCCTCATTTTTGTTGTTATTATCAACTGGATATTATGTCAATCTGAAATTTTGAACTGAACCTTTTATTTAATGTATGGGGGTAGAATATTCTCATTCTGCTGACCCTGTCCAGGGATAGCTTCTCTAGTTCTTATTTGGTACTGCTCAGTTATTGCTCACCAAGTACATACTGCCTGGTCCAGGAATTGAACATAAAATTACTTCTTTATGTGCTGTGTCCCCTCAGGAAATAAGCTATCTTACCTCTCCATAATTTTCTGTTTTTTTTTATCCCTTAATAAATTTTGTCTTTTTCTTATTTTTCCTAAACCTTGTTCTTCCATCCATTTGCTCAAACTCACTTATGTGTCGTTTTCCTCTTTGCATCAATCTGTCCTGTGAGTATCAGACTTTTCAAGCCCTCCTTCTCATTATGTGGTCCAAAAATTTCAACTATCTCTTTCTGATGTTAACTACAAGTTTCCTTTTTGCTTCCATTATGTTAACAAATTCATGAACCAACGCTATTCAACTAGTCTATTGTCCTATGGGACAATTTAGTGGAGAACTTGGAACCATAAGCCTAATCTGACTGACTGCTGATTGTCATGCTTGAATGCACTCACTGACAGACAGAAATCTCATTGTGTGTATGAAATATATATTATATATATAGGCAGCGGTCCTTCTATTATGCATGTTTCACTGAATATGATGGACAAATAAGTTTTTCTATTTCAATCTCTGGGAGAAGAGTTGTCATTACTTACACGACTTATTTTCGGATTATTGTCCTCATCTTTGTTGTTGTTATCAAAACGTTTTGGACATTGTGCCTTTCCTCAGGTGTATATCGATCTGGGTAACCTACAGAGAATTCTGAACTGAACCCTTTATTTCATAAAAGTGTTGGCTTGTAAATTTGATGACATAGTGATCATGAATTCAATGCTTGGGTTGAGCAGTGTGTACTTTCTCTCAGTAGAAATGGACAAGCAATAACAGAAGTAAAATAAAACTAAGAACTAGATGATATCCCTAGACATGAGGAGTCGAACGAAAACGGTCTACACCTGTAGATTAAATGAAGGGTTCAATTCAGAATTTCCTGTAGGTTATTCAGATTAATATACACCTGAGAAAAGCCAGAGGGTACAATGGCCGAAATGTTGTGATAGCAACAACAAACCTGAGGGCAACAGCCTGAATATAAATAGTGTATATAAAAAAAAATTTCCATTCAGTTTTTCTTGTGTCCTTACAATTTTTGTTTCAAGCACTTAAACATTCATATCCGATTCCTTTCAAACACAATTAAAATCCTTGTAGACAAAACCAATAAATTATGAACATCTATTTCTAAAAAAAAAAAAAAAATTTGAAGAAGTACTTCTAATAAAAAAAAAAAAAAAAAATCACCAGATATACTCTAAATAGAACTTTTTTTTTTTTTTTTTTTTTAACATTGTCAAGGCATCTTGGGTGTGTTTGGAAACTAAACAAAAAATCAACTGAGAATGAAATTATTACTACACTTTTATGACACAGGAAACAAAAAAATAAACTGTCAATCCTTGTTATCATGAAAATTAAATTTCTCTTGAAAATGCTTAAAGAAGGAGCCAAAATGGAAAATTTCACCGCACACTTAGGTCTAAAAAAAGAAAACATATAAGGATAAGAAAAAAAAGATTAAATAAAAAATACAAAATATTTCTTGTTCTTAATTTTCAACATACCATTCATGCACAAGAATTTTTTCTTTTTTTTCTTTTTTTTTAAACCCTTCTTGGTTTGAACAAGGACTTGTCAGCACCTCCTCATTTTATGTGATATATATATATATATATATAGTTTGTGAATGTGGTCTTTTGACTGTTCCTTGTGTATTTGTCTTCAAACAAATAAATTTTTCTTTTTGTTTGTGTCGGTTGTTCTTACAGTTTGTAATTTGATCATTCAGTTGTTGATGAAGGCGGATATCCATTTGTTTTCTTAAAATGTACTTCTGTATCGCTTAGGCCAAGCATTTTCTTTCTTTCTTTTTTTCAAACAATTGCCCTTCAGGAGTTTCCTTTTTAAATATCCAAATATTTATATTGGCACCATGCGGTTGGGGAGAAAGCTATCTGTCTAAGAACTGGTTAAGCCAAACAATCTTGGTTGAGGAGATGAATAATCTAGGACAGGGAAGAAAAGTGACAAAAGATCAGTAAGACAGTTGGTCGGGTGGGGACTCTCTCCTATCAGCTATTACCTGTATCACCTAACTTTTTGTTTTGGGAATGGGTTGAACAAAAAAAAAAAAAAAAATGTTATTTTATATCAACTGATTCTTAAAATTGTAGAAGAAAACCAGACTAACACAAATTGTGCAGATACCCACACCACCAGACACACCCTGGTTGAGATAAGTCTCCTAACTGTCATCACCAATGAAACTTTATTTACTTGATTCCCATGATGGGATGTGACCCAAGGTTGGTTTTAATGTTCGGTGTGCCCATACACACAGTAAATATGGGCCAGGGACAAAAATTGCCCAGTCCTTGCAACCAGTTATGTTGGCATTTGATTCTATCAACCCTCTCTCTTTAGTGCAATAAGGGAGGTGCTGCTGCATGATTCAGTATCAATGAATACCCCCACCTTCCTGATACTAAAAGAGAAAGTCAGTCTTATATGCTTGGAGCCAACACAATGGATTAACTTGGATTCTTTTGATACCCAAGCATCAATATTCTCAAGAAAATTAGCACAATACCTGCCATACAAATGTATCAGTGAGGCTGTCCCTGTTGAGAGACTATGTTCTCTAAACTAAACATCCAAGAGAACACAACTTTTAGCTACACCAAACCTACTCTCATTGAGAATTTTTCTTTTTTTTTTCTATTTTGATCTAGTTTTTGGTTATTCTGACAGGTCAACTTGTTTAAATTTCAATTTCAAATTTTATTTTCATTTTTTCCTATCAGTTTGGAATTTTCTTTTTTTGTTTATTCAGTATTGTCATGCTTTCAGGTATGGAGCAAAGCAAAGCTGGACCCCACACACACACACACACACACACTGAACTTTTTCCTTTTCTTTTTTTTTTTTACCCCTTTTCTTTTTTTTTACCCCTTTTCTTTTTCCCTTTTCTTTTCTTCTTTTCCTTCCTTTCTTTTTCTTCTTTTCCTTTCTTTCTTTTTCTTCTTTTCCTTTCTTTCTTTTTCTTTTTCTTTTTCTTCTTTTCCTTTCTTTCTTTTTCTTTTTTCTTTTTCTTTTTTTTCTTTTTCTTTTTCTTTTCCTTTTTCTTCTTTTCCTTTTTCTTCTTTTCCTTTTTCTTCTTTTCCTTTTTCTTCTTTTCCTTTTTCTTCTTTTCCTTTTTCTTCTTTTCCTTTTTCTTCTTTTCCTTTTTCTTCTTTCCTTTTTCTTCTTTTCCTTTTTCTTCTTTTCCTTTTTCTTCTTTTCCTTTTTCTTCTTTTCCTTTTTCTTCTTTTCCTTTTTCTTCTTTTCCTTTTTCTTCTTTTCCTTTTTCTTCTTTTCCTTTTTCTTCTTTTCCTTTTTCTTCTTTTCCTTTTTCTTCTTTTCCTTTTTCTTCTTTTCCTTTTTCTTTTTTATTTCACCCCAAGCAAAGCAATAAAGTTGCTAAAACACATGAGATTACTGAGAAGAGAACACAAGAGAATATGAGAAGAAAAAGAAACAATATTAAAAAGTGAAAGCAATAAAAGAATAGACTTTATATTTTTTTCATTTCTGGAACAGTTATAAATTCACTTAAAACAGACAAAAAATCATAATAGCTGAAGAAAATAAAAATAAAAAAAATTAATGAACCAAATTAAAAAAACATTTTCACACACTCATGCCTTTAGTCATGAATCCTCAGAGTCCTGTGCTCAGTCCCATTGCCAGTCAATGTAAATAATAACTCCACATCACAGACAGATAAGATTTTTTTTTTTTTTTTCCAGTAATGGAATTAAAATTTTACTAAATCTTATGCAACTTCACTATTCATGCCAGTGTGGTACAAGCAAGTCAAAAAAAGAAAATGCAAAAAGAAAAAGAAAAGTAACTGAAGCTTATTTTGTGCTATCCTCAAGAATCCTTTTACTTTACTTACATCGAAATATTTTTCTTTTCTATTTATTAGGCCCAAGCATAAAAAAATTACTTGCTCCAAAATTAAACAACCTGAGTAGTGGTCAAATTCTTAAGTTACTTAACAAAACATCATATAATTTATTAACTTTTAGGACAGAATTATCTCTTGACACATGTGTTTCAATTATAGGCTGCCTTGCCATTTCCTCTCAAAGTTATCTTCTAAATAGTCTCATTTCAATCTCTCACTCTCTCGCACACACATTCTTGCCCGTAATCAAATATCTTCAGATGTGCTTCTGTAAAAGCTTTGTGAACAAAAAAAAAATGTCTCTGAAACAAGAATTTCAGGCACTCTGACAAATCATAACAATTACAAAGAAGCCGTAAGTGTCATAAGTTATAGAAATTTGAGCTGAGTAAATATAGACATTTGCTTATATTATTAATAACAGATATTTACTTATGGCTGTTCTGAGGGTGAAGTAAACGAAACTACATGGATTGTGTTAAAAGAAAAGTTTTACTTTGTGTCCCTACTTTATTAGTTCTTTGCTAAAATTCTTGTCTTTTTATTTCTAGAAGTGTAGAACCTATTTCTGTCAGTTCAGTAAAGAGCAGATAGAGCAACTTTAAGCATTAGGCTTAATGGCTTATCACATCTGACCACCTCTCCCCCCAAAAAAATCTAATTTTTTTAAATTTTAGAATTGCTGTAATTGATTTCTGAAACCTTCTTAATGGACTGTATTTGATGGCAAAGAAGACCTATGTCTCTTTCTCACCCCCATCAAAATTGGCTCAAAATATATTTTGAGGGGTTATGGCATTTGATAGCTTCATGTTTACTGAGATACTATGGGTTAACAGAAGTACCAGAACTTGTAACTACAGCGCAACCTTGGTTCTCGAATGTCTTACATGTCGAACAAATCGGTTTTTCGAACTGAAAATGCCTCGGTTATCGAACAAAATTTTGGTTTTTGAACAACATTGCCAAACCGAGTTAACCAGAATGGAATAATTTCTGAGTTGACTGCCATTTGTGTCATGTGGCATGCTTTTCTCTTCTACTTTTATTGTACTGTGACTTTTTTCTCTACATTGATTCCTATTGGAAAAATAGTTTCAGTTTACGAACAGCCTTCAGGAATGAATTAAATTTGTGAACTGAGGTTCCACTGTATTTTAATAATAATAGTAATGATAAATGTCCTGACTACTACTATTATTTAAAAAATTATCATGATAACAGAAATATGGATAAAAATAATAATAATAATAATAAAGTAAGAATAATAAAAAGCAAATAACATAATAATGAGAACTTTATTTCTAGTTGAGACTTGAGTGTGCAACATTATGTTGATATAAATAATAATAAGAAGAATATTATGAAATTTCTGTCAAGATGACATTGAAGCACAGAGATTCAACCTTATTGGCATAATTATAGATAGAAGCAATTGTCAAATTATTGACTTTGCTGTTTCATATTAAACAAGAATGGACTCCAAAGAAACTGAAAAGATTGAAAAATAAGAGGGAATTGAAGAAGCTATGAAACTTGACTGTTTAAGTAATTCCTGTAGTAATGGGTGAACTTGGAGCAACACCTAAAAAATTGAAAGATCATTTAATGAAAGGAATTCATAATGAATGCAGAGAAAAATGGTTCCATGATGCATAGGAAATGATCAGGTAATAGTCAACACCTGGTTTCAAGAACACCGAAGATGTACATACATGGACATGAAGAAGTTCAGGATGAGAAACAAAACAACAAATTGGATATATAACTATAAATAAAAGATTCAAGAATGCAGCTTTACATTGCAAAACCTATCCAAATGTCGACTGTGCAAGCACATGCATCCAGGGATGTATAATCTTGAGAGTGAAACTATGGGAAGTGAAGTGGGGCTAAGGCAGCATCCAAATTGCAATATGACAGATTCTTGAATGATCCGGATCTGAAGGGGAAATATATGAACATTGTTAAAAGCAAATACAATGGACAAGAGGAGAATGAAAACTCAAAATGGGAGACATTAATGGAAGCATTAGTAACTTAACCAATTAAGATCTAGACAAAGAAAAAAAAGAAAAAGAATGGATGACATGTTTTGTGATGTCAACGAACACTCGTTTCAACTTTTGTAATGTCAATGAACACTCGTCATTTTGGTAATGCTCGTTGTAGTAGAGACTTTATAATCGCAGATACAGCTATAGTAACGCTGTTGAACAATACTAGTGTCAGACACCTTTGAATAACACTCGCACTAATGCTACTTGCTCAAAAAATAACCACCAAGTAGTGATCAGTATAGAGAAATAGTATAGCGAATGGTATAGAGATAGAGGATAGTATAGGAAGAGTGATCCATAGAGTATTAGAGGATAGGATAGAAATGATGATCATCTTAGATCATGTGATCTACTTATTCAAAATGGGATCGCCTGTATTTGGTGTGAGCAGTGTTCAAACTCCAATGTCGGCAGTGACACTTTATTCCTATATAACAACATGAAATTCCCAACATAATGAAAAAGAGACAAAAAACAATACCAAGATATGGCACAGAATATAAGACTCTGTACAAAGAAATTAGGAATAAATGCAGAAAGGCTAAAGAGGAATGGTTCAACAAAAAATGTGCAAAAATAGAAAGAATGAGTATCACAGATAAAGCAGAATAAGAGAACTAACTGGATGATTTTAGCATTTACAAGATTATTAACATAATAGATGAACTATACAACAGTGATGATATACTGGAAGACCTAAGTAGATCCATTTTCATAATACTGCCTCAGAAGCCAGGTGCAAATAAATGTGAACACCACTGGACCATCAGCCCAATGAGCCATATAACAAAACTTATT
Organism: Acanthosepion lycidas; assembly: GCA_963932145.1. NCBI lineage: Eukaryota > Metazoa > Mollusca > Cephalopoda > Sepiida > Sepiidae > Acanthosepion > Acanthosepion lycidas. The sequence goes on from OZ010599.1 coordinate 17,286,446, forward strand.
TGAATTCTGATGAAGAGAGCACACAGTAGAATTAGACCAGAAACAAATACTGTAGGTTCATCAAAGACAATGGAATGAGGAATGTGATATTTATGCTCAGAATGATATAAGAAACATCAATACAAATGCAAGAGGAGATATACCCGTGTTTTATAGATTATGTAAATGCATTCGATAAAGTACGTCACAAATAACTGTTGGAATCAGATAATCTCAACATATTTAAGAAGGATATTATATTAATCCAGAAACTATACTGGCAGCAAACCACCTGCATATGGATAGAAAATGAATTCAGTAAATCTACAAAAATAGAAAGGGGTGTAAGACAAGGATGTGTCTTCTTACCAGACTTATTCAACCTATACAGTGAAGTGAGTCTAAGAGAATTATCAGTCCTACAAGAATTCACTATTGGCGGCCACAATCTTAGGTTGGTGCAAAAATAATGACGTAATAATGTCGTTTTTTGACGTATTTTTTAATGTCAAAAAACGACATTATTATGTCATTATTTTTGCGCCAACCTAATATATACAGATAACAGTGTTGATAGCAGACATAGAAAGGAAACTACAAGAACTCCTTCAGAATGAGTGAAGGAAAGAAAGAAGACGGAATGCGTGGTTGTTTCTAAAAAGGAACAGCCAAACATGAAAATTGCAAATTGGAGATACTAAAATCAAACAAGTGCAACAATTTAAGTATCTGAGAAGCATTTTAACAGAGGATGGAAATTGTGACTGAATTCCGAAGGAGCATTGTTATAGCAAAAGATGCCTTCAAAAGCTAAGCAAAGTATTAACAAATAGAAACACATCGTTAGAAACAGAAAAAGATTAATAAACTGTTATGTAATATTAGTCCTCCTATATGGCAGTGAATGTTAGACAATCTCCTCATAGATGAAGATACTTGAAGCAACAGAAATGTGGTTCTACAGAAGGATGCTGAGAATACCATGAAGAAAACGTGGGCAATGACAAAGTTCTAGAAAATATGGAAACAAAAAGGAAACTTATACATAACATAAGGAAGAGAGAGTTGAAATTTCTAGGGCACATAATGCAGAAAGAGGACTTGGAAAATTTGATACTCACAGGACAGAACAAAGGCAAGAAAGGCAGAGGAAATTAATGCATAATATACCTGGCAATATTGAGTGAATGTATTGCAGAGCAGGGTTTGAGAGAGAGAGATGGTGAAAAGTCAAAATTTATTGAGAGCTACAAATGGCAGG
>OZ010599.1:17292685-17350185 GCA_963932145.1 Acanthosepion lycidas
AAAATGCTGATGAAGCAAAAAACATACTGGTGATGTGTAGAGTGATCTTACAACACTGTTAATCTGTTATTGCATTTCAAACAAAAATAAACTTTTAATGTTTTTTTATTTTATTTCTTTTTTAAAAATTTATGATTACTACCTATGCTTTTTTTTTTTTTTTTTTTTTTTTTTTAAATTTATGGTAATTGCCTTTAAAAGCTTCAAAAAATTATCAGGTATGCAATTGAATAGGATGCAAATGTCCAGTACGCAACTGTCCTAGGACCCACTAAAGATGCAGGTAAAAGGATCAGTTCCCTGTACCACTCTAGGAAGTACCTGACTCCTCATGCTATCCTCTACATTTATAAAATCCAGATCAGGCCCAAAATGGAGTACTGTTGCCATATATGGATGGGAGCTGCCTAGACCTCACTTTCCAGACTAGATAGAGTTCAAAAGTCCTTCAAGTCCTTGTTGGAGAAGAATTATTTTCCGCCCTCAAACCTCTCTCTCACAGATGGGAGGTGGTGAGTCTCTCACTGCTCTGTTGCTACTGTCATAGAAAGTGCTCAGAAGAACTACATTCCTTGGTTCCACCAGGTCTAACCTTCACAGATAGGACCCACCATGCCACTTAGGTAGTAGCAAACCACCCACATTCTGTGGCGGACATGAGACAGAACCTGGGACGAGCACAACTGGTCACGACTTGCCTTGTCCCCGCCAAAAAAGAGCCCGTATTTGCTTAGCATGTAAAGCTACTGCAGTTGAAATGAGGGAGAAAAAAGCACTTACCGCTCTGCCGTAATCCGTCTTCGGCCAGATAACATAAAAGAATGAGGGGGGACTTGCATTGCATTTTTATGCAAAAAAGATACAATGCATTATGGGACAGGGACGCAATGAATTATGGGATCACAGGAAGACGCAAGGGATTATGGGTATATGGACAAATATAAAAGCAACTACTTTTTCCCAATGTGGGGAGTTCTTCGAGTGACGTTCACGGTTGGTGGCAAGAACAGTCTGTTAGTGCGATTTTGAGACAGAACTCAAGAAGGAACGACTCAAGGTTGAAATACCAGCTGGGAGAGATTGAATTTACTCGCCGGTTGCTGTTTTCTTTATTCGCCTCTGTATTCCATCGGCAAGGAGTAAGTTCCACCCCAACAGCTTCTTCCCATGAACCACTGCCCTGTAGAACAAACTCCCAAGAGGATGTTTCTCCAATCAATACAATTACCTGTTGAAGTCTAGAGTCAACCATTATCTTCCCCTCCTATCCATATAAACTACCCCTTAACGTAACTCCTTATTTCAAGCTGCCCCTGGGCCTTGTACAGGGGGAAACTTACTGTAAAAGAAGATATTGCCATCAATTAAGCACTGAAGTTTAGTTTTCCAAAAATGCTTTTCTTTTTTAACATTTTAAGAATTTAATTTGAGCATATTTGTTTTGGATTCCATAGATGGATCCATTTACAATACTGGACCCGTCCCTTATTAACTTCTATAAAAATCTAATTAAAAAAAATAAAAGATTTTCCTTTTGATATTCATGATTAGGAATGCTTAATATGAAAAAACAAATTTGAAAAGAATGATTATTTCTGTCCACAGAGCCTGTTGTATGACGTAACCAATATATTTATATTAAAATATATATAAAAATTATTTTGATTTTATGCCTGCATAAATAATTCAATCATTTTTTTTTTTATGTGTGTACTCTACTTGTCTACAAATAATTGCTGTCACAAATGATCAGACAAAACAAATCTAATTTATTTATTGTCATGCAATGTTCAAATTTGTCAAGATTGATGATGATTTTAGGGAGACTTTTTTTTTTTCCATTTTTTTGTCCAGACAAATTGAGATAACCTTGCTGTATTAGAATGTAGACTGGTTGTCAGTTATGTGCTATCAGCTTAAACAATAAACAGAAGTCTTCTCTTTTTTTTTTTTTTTTTCTTTCTACTAAAAGCAAAAATACCATGCCTTCAGAAACAAGTCATCTTTGGTTTCAGAAGAGGAGTGGTGTAGTGTGGAGCAGAACTGTACAGGCCAGATAAAAACATGGTTAAAATAGTTAGTGGTCTGTACAATACAGACCTGGTCCTTGCTTCCACTGGAGCAAGAGCTGGCCACCTCCCTCACTGGACTGAAGAAAAAAAAATTCTGAAGAACCCTTATGATTGAGCCTGTATGGTCAGACATTTTCTTCAAATGCTGATAAACAGGAAGACTTTATTTTACTGGCATGTGTGCATGTTTGGGGGTGGGGTCATTCTTACTCAACTGGTAAGGTTACCTAGCATTGCCCAGACAGAAGTAGTTTCTGAGATAAATAGTAACCTTAGTTTATCTGTGCTACCATCAAGAGATGTGTCGAGGTTAAAGAAAGTGACAATGTGGCAGGAATAATGAATGCTGAGAGGAAAGAGAACAAAAAAAACAAAAAAACTAATATTGGGATGTATCAAAAGTATTTTCATTTTTTATCAACTGTGTAATGGTGTACATATGGCCCTCTTTTAAGGGTTAAGCTTTTCAAGTTTCGTGTGCCACTTGTCAGGTTTTCTACCTTCCATTTTTAAAGTGTCATTATCAACTAAAGTCATTTTTGTCAACTGTATACAACTGCTTTCTTAGATCAACAATTAAAAAATGTTATTATATTGAACACTTCTTATTTGGAATAGATGGCCCATTTTAATAACATTTGAAGTAATAAAAATGTTGGATTAAAAATCAAATCAAATCATTAATTCTTTAGAAATTGCTTTGTTTACATATACACACACACACACACACACAGTGGGGGTAAATAAATATTTGTACACCATGAAATTTTTTAATTAGCATAATTATAAATTATGAAAAAACTTAAAAATCCATACAATATTTCTACACCATTGTATAATATTGCGATATGCAAAAAATAATAAAACTTTGTTATAAATGAAATTTTGTGGCAAAAAAAGTATTTGTTCAAAATCTGTCTTTAATATGAAAAAGGTTTAAATTACCTTTATTTACATAATTCTTTGTAAGATTTTGCTAGATTCTTCCAGTTACCTTATTACAGGAACAATCTTGAAGATTCCACAATTCATTTCTTATATAAGGTTATCTCTGCACACAAATCATACACAATAATTATCATCATGGGGAAAGGCAAGGAACTATAAAATTTGCAAAAAGAATTGAACATCAAATATTGGAAGGAAGGCAAAAGCTTTAGGAAAATAGCAGATTTCCTGAATATACCATTTACTACTATTAGTTCCATTATTATAAAAAGGGGAAAACTGTTAAGAACAAATCGAGATCTGGTGCACCATGCAAGATTTCTCCCAAATCAATGAGAAGAATTCAGTGCAAAATTCAAGAAAATTTAATGACTACTCAGAGAGAAGTTCAGGAATAATTTTAATGCATCAGGTATTATTTATTGCAAAGTGAACAATAAGCAATGAACTTCAGAAAAGTCAACTAAGATCACATTCTGCAAGAAAAACTCCACTACTATTGAAGAAACATAGGGTTACTCAGTTAAAATTTGTTTGTGAGCATAAGAATAAACCTGAATTATTTTGGGAAAGTGTTTTATGGACAGATGAAGTAAAAATTGAACTATTTGGGTTTAATTCAAGGACTCACATTTGGAGAAAAGACTGCACACACAGCCTTTGCACTGAAGGACACAATCTCAACGGTGAAATTTGGTGGTGGCAATATCATGGTTTGGGATGTTTTTCTGCTAATGGTATGGGTAATTTAGAGATGATAATGGTAGAATGAATTCAAAAATATACCAAGATGTTTTGGACTTTAATCTGTTTGGGTCAGTAGTAAAGCATAGACTCCCAAATGAATGGGTTTTGCAACAAGATAATGACCCTAAACATACAGCTAAATCTACGAAAAAAATGGCTTATTGAAAACAATGTTATTACACTCGAATGACCATCACAGTCTCCAGACTTGAATCCAATATAGAATTTGTGGTATTTATTAAAAATTCAAGTTAATAAGAGCTCTAAAAAAAAATCCTGGACCTAAAGAGGATATGCATAAAAAGAATGGAGTAAAATACCAATGAAAACTTGCAAATCATTGATTAAAAGCTACAGAAAAGCTGCTGCTGATTTGAGTAAAGAATATGCTACAAAGTATTAAATAGGTATTATAATTTTGTATGAAAACTTTTTTTGCCTCCAGATTTTTTAATTTCATATAATTTCATATAATTTCATTAATATAACTAATTTTTCTGAATTTTTTTTTTTCACATATTGCAGCATTATTCCATGGTATACAAATATTGTATGGATTTTAAAATTCTTTTATAAAATCTGTTAAATAAAAAAAAAAAAATCATGGTGTACGAATATTTCTTTCCACTCACTGTATATATGATATATAATAGACATTGAGGTTAACACACAGCAGTGACAGTCTGTTTCATGCTTAAATGCAATCATCAGACCTGAAGATTGTATTCAGGTATAAAACAGAATTTCTTCCAATGGGTATTGACTACAATGTTCACTTTTATATTTACATACTTTCTCTCCTTGATAGTGAGCACTTTAACCCATAAATATGGCATACACTAAACCTATATTTTTATCATTATATATATATATATATATATATATATATATTTAAAAAATTAAGAGATCATCCACTCATGCTACCTTGGTTTCAACCATTCGATATTATCAGGTAATATAGGCTAAATGATTTCCTAACACTTTATTATTCATATATGAATGCTCAACATGAATGTCTAATACAAGGGGTGGCATAAGGCAAGAGTAATGAAATTGTATTAGAGGGGGAGTAAATAAATTGTACATACTTTCATCTGGGTTCATATGAACTCAAAAAGTACTTTTTAGTGTGGAAACATTCCAACATTATTTCAGATCTTTCGTTTAGTAGATTTTTTTGTGGTATGGAAATGTTATTATTGTTAATTTTGCCTCCTGGCACAGTTTGCAGATATCACTACGATTGTTGTAAGGTTTACCTGTTCTTAATATTCTCCAGTTTACAATTGGATTTTTGTTATTTTTTTTTCTTTTAATTCTCATACATAGCTGGCCTGCCTGGTACAATTCCTAAGGCTTTCTAGTCTGAATGATGATTTGTGATTATGCCATCTCTTCTTGAAGCTGCCTTCAGTACACCCCATGTATATTTTGCTCTGGCCATTTATATCATTTACTTTGGTTTTGCAAATTATTCCTTCCATTTTGCAAACTCCATCCAGTGGATATTTACCTTTATGTCTACAGTTACATGTTTCACTGTTAATGATATCTTGCTGCACATTAGCTTTGAAATTCCTGGCATTTTGTCTTTTATTATAGTTTCCAAATTTTCAAAATTATTAGTACAGCAATAGCTTAATTTAATTGTATTTTTATTAAAGATTTTGTGCAATTCAGAATTTTTAGGGAAGTGTTCATTAAGCAGTTTGATGCATCTTTAATTTGTGTTTATATACATTGTATTTATTTTCAATTTTTCTAGTTACATTATTCCCCTATATTACATATGATCCATTATTGTATATAATTGACAATAAAATTTGTATTTGATATGAATATTACCTTATGAAAATTGAGAATTAGTAGAGTGGGCAGGGGCATAAGACACTTGCACCAGCCCTGGTGAATACTGTGGCACAATATTAAATTTTTAGTGCAATTGTCAATCCCTGATATTTGATGGAAACAAGCTTTATACTGCTTTTGACACCTGGGTGCAACTATACCAATTGTGCAGGAAATCACTTGGTTGCTCCAAATTGAGTTTCCTTTTTTTTGTAAATGACCAGTGAGTTCATTGTGGACAATTTTCTGATATGTTTGCTTAAATGTGACTAACACAACTGTCTATGGGGAAAGTAAGGGAGAACATGTCATTAACCTCAGGGGCTTTACTGAGAAGTTTAATTTGATCTACAATAATAAGTGCACATTCTCTCTGATTTCAGTGGACCTGCTGGGTGACACTATTTCTAAGGGTAAAAATTAAACCTTATCCTGTAAGATTTTAGCCAATCAAAAGACTTCCTCTTCCTCAGGATATGTATCCAGTTTATTGTGTTATTGGCATGTTCTCATATTATTCTCACTGGATTGTCAGCCGCTATGAGAAGATTACTCTTCTTGTGCAAGTTAAGCCTTTTCCACAACTCAAGATGGCTGAAAAGGCATTACAATGTTTGAAATCTGAGATGGAAAATGCTGTGGTGAATTCTATTAAGGTAACAATTCTCTTTGTTATGGAGATGTATACATTTGATCAAACTACCACTGTCACCTTAAATCAACCTGGCCGACCAGTTGTTTTCTTTTCAAGAGTATAAATACAAATATAGAAAAGACAGCCTATGCTATAGTGAAGGTTGTTCTTGATCAAAAATCAGTCACATTCAGGTCTCATTCTTAACAGTCTCATGAAATTAAGTATAAAATTAAATATGGAGTATTTTTAGTTAAGCTAGTTTAAGTTATGACAAAATACCACCTTTAGAAGAGATAATCTTACTGCAGATGTTTTGTCTTCACCAGTCTATTTTGCTATTGGGTTTGGTGTATTCATTAAACTGCACAACTTTCTTAGCCATCCAAATCCATTATGCAACTTTCTGGCCATCCAGACATTATTAGGCTATATTTCGTTAGAACATGTAACCTATCATTCTCTGCTGAGGATGTTAAAAAAATCTTTTCAATCTTGTGCTCCATTTGTACTGACTACCAACCAATTTCGTTGACCAGGTGTATCACTTTTGATCAAGATAACTATATCATTGGAGAAACTCAAAATTTTTAAACGCTCTTTGCAATCAATTTTCAAATAACTGATACTTATCACAAAAGACAAGTTCGGATGTTTTCCTTTCACTTGTAACTATGCGGATATGACGTCTCAAACAGTGATCTAGTGTTTTAGCGAGTTATTTTCTATTTTTGACATGCCCACATTTATATATTTGGACAAAAGTACTTCATTGGATGTGAGAAACGTTTTTTTGCATAGCCATGGAATTTCTACTAGCCAGACCACCTTTTATAATTCTCAAGGGAGTAGATTGTGTAAATAGAATTGTATGGCAAGCTGTAACCTGATAACCAGGCTCCATTACACCAACTGAGTATGTACACAGTCCACCTATCTGGACATTTGATTTTAGTGGCAATTTTTTTTACTAGCAAATTTGTCTAAATCTTAAGCAACTACTTTACTGAGGTTATATGTCTTAAGCAACTAAGACATACCTGTAGATTTGCATAATTGCAAAATCTGTGTTCACTGAGTAATATTAATACCAATAAAACCGGAAGAGAAATAGATGACTTTTTTTTAATAAGCAACTTGTTTATAAGCAACTGTTAAAATTTGACTAAATCTTCATCAACTTTACTACTGATATCAGTTTGTTTTATGCAATTCAAAAGAAAAAATAAACATAAAATTAGGAAAGGAAAAGTTACAAAATTTTATTAGTGTATTCAAGAATTCTACCAATTGGTGATGTTCAGAGGTTTGGTAATGCTTGGGGCCAACTCCTTGATTGTATACCCCTAAGACTCAGTTAGTGGGGCCTACAGGGCCTAGTACTGAGAAATGGGAAAAATGGAAGATATTTTAAATATATATAAACAGATGAAACATGAAATAGACACTTCATTCAAATTAAATATAAACTAAATAAGCTATTCACTCTTTGATCGGATGCCCTCCTGATATGGATGCCCTCCTGATATGGATGCCTGGGGTTGTCACACCCTCTGCTCCCACTTTTACACACTACCAATTCTACTAGTTTAGTTACACTGAAATATTTTTCTTTTCTGTTTATTAGCTCCAACCATAAAAAATTGAATCAACTTGAATATTAATTATTAAGCAAAAATTAAGCCACCTCCCAAGTATGGATCAAGAAACCTAAGTTGCTTATGAAATAAAAAAAAAAAAAAAAAAAAAATCATGTATTGTTGTAATTGGTTTATTCTTTTGAGCTTACGTTCTCTGTTTGCCTTTTAATTTTATTTTTTTTAAATTTTTTTTGTTTTTATTTAACTTCCTACTGATAATTTCATCTAGCTGGAAAAAATCCTATAATTCTGCTTGTTCCTTCATTAGCATGTAGGTTACACTCTGTAATAGCTTACTTGTCCCCTGCCCACAAATTCTTGATACCACAACAGGGGACAGAGTAAATCACTTTATCTTATTTTTTTTATTTTTTATTTTCAGCCTCATTTTGGAGGGTGTTGAAGCTATATATATATATATATATATATATATGTGTGTGTGTGTGCGTATCTTGAAAGAAACAGAAAATAGAGGAAGCGTATGTTTAATGTCTGCTTTGTTGAAATGATATAACAATGTGAAATAAGCCAGCCTGAAATTTTCACAGATCCCATTCTACATGATAAAAGGAATTAGATGTTATAAAAACCTGTTTGGAAAATCATTATAATGTGATATGAAGTAATTATTATACATTATTATTATGTGATATGTAATATATGACTGTATGGGTATTTAATGAATGCTTACAATTCATCCCTATTTAAAATGTGAAGAAAATGTTGTCAACTATAGAATTTCTATCAGTTCAACTTGTGTTTATTATTTCTTATTCACTTTTTTGTCTTGTAATGTCACTTCCTCTGATTCATTGCTAAACTGCAAGCTTCATGGCTGACAAGACATAATATATATTGCTAATTATATCAGGTAAATTTATATACAGGTATGACTGGGTACTTTTTTTTTAATCATTTCACTCTGAGCAAGGTGATAATGTGACTAAGACAAAAGGCGTTAGGGAGTAAAAGCAAATGAGAGGAAAGGAAGAATAGGGTTCAGGAAGTCAGAAAATGGCCATTGATGTTGCATTTAAATTTTTGATGATCCTAAGTGGCAAGGAAGCAAGAAGCCAGAAGAGTTACACAAGATAGGAGGGTAAGACAAGAAACTATTAGAATTGAAGTTATGGTTACATTTAACTATTTCAATAGTAAAACAATGAGACCTAATTGCCAATCTAGTAGCATGCTTAAATTCATGAAATATTTGTTGAAAAGACAGCAGGAAGCCACAACATGGTGGTTGGAAAGTGACTGAAGCTGTGATACTAGGTAGGGACTGATAACATTAACTTTTGAATTTTGTCAAGAATCCAAACATATATAGGAAAAGAAAAGAAACCATTAAAATAGAACTCATAATTATCTGTAACCAATTCACGAGTAAAATGATGAGACCTAGTAACCAATCTAATAGCATGCTTAAATTCATGCAGTCATGGTAAATATGAAAATATTTATAGAAAAGACAGAGGGAAGCCACATCACTGTGATGAGAAAGTGACTGATGTCTAGACACCAGGTCAGGACTGATAACATATCATTACAAAACCTTCTTTTGAATCTTATTATTCTACTTATATCTATTTATTTTATCCCAGGTGAATATTAAATACAGTATATACATTATGAATCTCACTCCAGAAGCCTCAGTTGTTAGATAAACTACAGTCATTAAATCTCACAAGAATATATGTTTGACACACCATTTTGTCATTATTTGGTTCTGCTGAGTAATTTTTACCATCTTTCATAGTTTTTCAAATGCGCATTTACTTCTTGGAATTATTGTTGACATTTATATCACTGTTTTTGTCCTAAGCTTTTTTTTTTTTTTTTTTTTTTTCTTTTTTTTTTTAAGTTTTTCAGGTGGTCAGTAAGGATAGACCAATGCCATATATGTGTCAAACATACACTGGAGAAATGTCTGAATCTTTTTATTGCTTAGAAATCTGTGGTGTTCATGGAGTTTTTTTTTTCCTCAATGCCCTTTGAGACTTGCATCTTTTTTAGAAAGATTAGCTTGATCCAATTATTATAAGCTCACAAGATTAAGTGATCACCAATAAAGTAAACATTTCTAGGAACATGTCATAATTTTGTCAAAACAAAAAGCATTACTTAAACCATCTGAAGAATTTGTGGATTTCATTTTTTCTGATGATAGTTCACCCACTATAAGGCTCGGGAGCCATTCAAGGTAGAGAGTTACTGTTAAAATGTTTTGAGGTTTATGATATGAAGGAAAGGTGGTAAGAACTGAAGATAATAAGGAGGATAGATATTGATTGGGCCTTAACCTTGAAGAGGTTAAGATTGTAATTCCTAGGGAAGCAGCCTTGTGGGATTCTCTTCCACAAATTAGTTCTTTGTGGGAGGAAGCTGTTTGAGTGAAACCTTCTTACAGTTGGAATACAGAAAAAATTAGGGAGATTCAACACCAGTGAATTAGTGTCTCCCAACTGTAAAGGTTTCATTTGGTGGAAGTAAGTGAAGTTCACCAGAAAATTTGCCATGGAAATAGCAACAGAAGTGCAATAGGCTTGCAATGTTGAATCGGGGTGGGGAGCTGCAGAGTGGAGAATAAGTCTTTTGCCACAAGACTGCGTAAACGATTTTTAACTATCAAGACTGGAAATTAAGGACCACCTCCAGCCCAGAAGTGGTAACAGTATCCCATTTTTAGTCTATTCTGACTCTTGTAAAAATAAAGCATGGCAGATGGAGTCGGGTACTTTCTGGAGCAATGCAACACTCTAAACCATCACTAGCCCATATATAGCAGTAATACACCATTTTTGGTCTAATCTGACTCTTGTAAAGATAAAACATGGCAGAAGGAGTCAGGTACTTTCTGGAGAAATGGAATGATTCGAAACACCTCCATCCCATATATAGCAGTAATTAATTTTGGTCTAATTTGACTCTTATAAATATAAAGCATGGCAGAAGAAGGCAGATGCTTCCTGGAATGATAAATTTGAGCCAAATATTTTTCCAGCGTCTTTATCAATAGATTGTAGAGATGAATTGCATTTGATGTCTGGAATGAAGTTGAGATCCAAGAGATGCTCAGTTTATGGTGCATCAGTGAAAGTGCAACCCGTTTATCATGACTGGAGAAAACTCATTTCAAATAATCATTTTTTTTTACATATCAGATCAGGCTGTGAGTCTGCTTGTGATAGATAAAACTAATTGGCAAACTATTTGAAATCTTTTGACCCATTGTATCTTAGGTGAATTTTCCTGCAATAGGGGAAGAAAAAAAATCAATGTTTTTTGAATGGAAATACTTTTGTCCAGTAAAGAGGAACTTTAAAACCATTTTTTTTTTTTAATTTTAAGTTTTGAAAAATTATTTCTATACAAATAAAATTAATAAATTCATAAGAAAAAAAAAATTAATTTATTAAAAAATTAATACATTTCCAAGACAAACTTGTTTCGAATTTCAGCAGAAAATCTCACTGCTACATTCCATTATTTATTTATCAGCTAAATTTTTGCCTCAAGGTTCTTAGTATGAGTAAATTTCAGGTTAAAATAAGATTTGTGTGATATTTTTTTTTTTAAAAGACTTTAGTCAGTATATACATCAAGCACTGTTTTGTTACCACCAGCAATAACTGTGCAATACTTTATATATATATATATATATATATATATATATACACACACACACACACAGTCAAGATGTGCATAATAAAAATGTAGTTTAAATGTATGCTATATTTATGAGTAAAAGGCCTCAATAGCAGGGATGCAAATGTAAAATTGGAGACTGTAAAATACCATAATGAAAAGTGCAATTATATACAATGTAGATAATATAATATACCTTAGACAAAACTAATATTTTAAAACTAAACAAATAACCAACCCTGAAAAAATATCTAAATAAAAAATTAAGTTAATAATAAGCAAATTAACAAACCATAAAATGCTCACAAATGTAATAATAATAATAAACAACAACAGATAATTAATAAATAATGAGAAAAACGTTAACAAACAACACTATAAAATAGCTCCAAATCACTACACTTGGATACACAATTATTTCTAATCAAATAGCTAGAAATGACTGCATTCAAATCCACAATTATTTCTACTTAAAAGCCTCTAGAATAATTTGAAACATAACCATTATTGCCCACCCAATAACTGTCAGTATAATACAAGAAATCATACTACCCATAATGCACTGTTGACCAGCATATATAAATAGTTGAGCCAAAACTCAACATACATGGCCTGAAGACTGCATTCAAGCTCGAAACAGATTGTTGCTGCTTGGTGTTGACTTCAGTGTACACACACACACACCCACACACAAAGGCAATATAAGCTTCTCCAAGCCTTGTTTGAACAGCTCCCAACTATTATTCTTTATCTCCTCGTCAAGAAGTACAGTTGGAAACCTCACATATATTTTCATCTGCCCAATACAAATGAACAATTCTCACTTCAATGTGAACTTTCTGTAAATATCTAATATTTAAATGCTGGTACTGTATTTTGGTTGCCTACATACAGATAGAAAGAAATTATCTTTTCTGGACAGATGTCTTTTTTTTGAGGGGTATGGGGCAGTCACATGACAGGGAGAGGTCAATCAGTTTCTATGAACTGTAGTGAGAAGATGGTTTTTGAAATGTCATACACCTGATGGATTTCTCAATAGTGTGTAGGTGTAGGTGTGTGCTTTATATTTCTGTAGTTAAAGTTCTTGTATTTTACTTAGAGTTTATACTAAATCTCAAGTGTATTACTCCCAACCACCTGATGAGAATTAGATAAGGACGAGTCAGGATATTACTGGTTATCTTAAAAGAACAGAAGAGCTTTCTCCGCATTACTTGTACAAAAAATGTTGACACTTCATACCTGAAAAGTTTTAGCCAGACATAGAAGGGGATGCTGAAAAGTTTTTAGCTTAATCTGCTTCCCGAAATCAGACTTAACATTGGAATTATATATTACACCAAACTAGTGAATTTCCATCATCACCAATCAGACCCAGAACTATCACCATCCTGGGTATGATAATAAACTACATTTGTGTCCTGGGTAAGATGATAAACTACATCCAGCAGCAAGGCCTCTGATGAGATTTTGAGGAGTATGGAACTTAATTGAACTTGAGTATGGAACTTAATTGCTGGTGTTCCCAGGTCCACCCTGACCCAAGGTGGTAACACCTGTTAGGGTCCCAGCTATGGGCAAATAGTTGACCCTCAAACTGGAGTCAAAACACTATGAAAGTATAAAAAATAGGTTTTAATACCAGAAATACATCGTAAAAAAAATTATTACCAGCAATGAATTTTTGAGGGGAAAATATTACCAGCTATATATTTTGAAAAATAAATATTACCAGCGAAGGAAAATTATTACCAGAAAGATTTTTTTGAAGGAAAAAATAATAGAGAAATAGATTTTTGGAAAAAAAAATATTACCAACAATAAAAATGTTGTTGACATTAAATAACCCATTGAGGTTGATACACCATAAAACAAACCAAACCAAACCATCACCAATCATGATGAAACGATGTTCCCACAGGGTTGTCCGTGCCTTCAGCGTCTATTGGGACTTAAACTCAACTCAGATTTCAAGTGGAACTTGTACATATGGTCCATTGCTAAAGATGCTGGAAAAATGGTCAATTCCCTGTATTACTCCAGTAAGTACATGACTCCTTACGGTATCCTCTACTTTTACAAGAGCCAGATCAAACTGGATTATTGCTTCCATATATGGACAGGAGCTACCCAGTCTTTACTTTCAAGTCAATAGTCCAAAAGTTTCTTCATCTTGTGGGTGACAATTATTTTCCACCTTATAACACCTTTCTCACAGATGAAACATTGTAAGCCTCTTGCTGTTCTATTGCTGGAGAATGTAGTTCATCTGAACACATGGATAAAGTGTTCAGATGAATTACATTCCTTGGTTCCACCACTTACCTTCATTGCTAAGACTCGTCATGCCATTGACTTTTCTAGTAAACCACTCTCATTCTTTTTGTATTGCATTGGTGAGATGTAAGTTCCACTCAAGCAGCTTTTGATGACAAACCTCAGCTTTGTGGAACCGGCTCCCAAGATGCTTCCCTGATCACTACAATCTTAATCTATTTAATTCTTGGGTTAACTGTTATTTTTTCCAGATATCCATATAAACTGTGCCTTTTAATCTGTAGCCCTCTAGTCCTGTGTATGACAATAAACCACATCTGGGAGCAAGGCCTCTGATCAAGTAATTGGAGGTTTTGAGAAGCATGAAATGACCTCTTGATTGCTGCTGTTCCCACGTCCACCCTGACCTGGGGTTGTAGCATTTGTTAGGGTCCCAGCTATGGGAAAATAGCATTTTGATTTTTCTTTAGTGGTTCACTAAGAAAGTATAAACATACATTATGGTAAAAATACCAGCAATATATTTTAAAAAAGAAAAAAAAAACTGACCAGTTGTAATACATTTTTATAGTAAAATGACAATCAATAGAGCACTAAAGTATAAAAATACATTTTTATTCTAAAATTACCAGCAATACATTTTGTCATCTACAAACTATATATCTAAAAAACACATGTTTGCTTTGAAAATATAAAATTCTGTACAAAATATCTCTAGTTGAAGCCTTAAAATTGCATATACAATATTTAGATTTTAGCATTAAATAACCTAGAGGTTGATATGTTGCTAAACAAAAACAACCAACCAAACCAACTGTAATCCTCTACCTCGAGTGGCTCCCGGGCCTTGTACAAGGTGATCATTGTAAAAAAAAAAAAAAAATATTAATTTTATTTTTTTATTTTTTATTTTTTTTTTTAAATGCCTTGTATTTTAGCATACCAGAAATTTCAGTGTATAAGTCAACTTCAGAATTTTTAGTTCAAAATTCTGAGTTAGGTCCATACTTATAGATCAAACCACCCTCCCCAACATACAGTAGGCTCTCAGTAAGCCAGAACTGTGATCTCAAAAGATTTTATAGGCTTTAAAACTTGACTTGTATACAACAGTTTACGGTAATCTCATTCCTTGCCAATGCACTTAATTCAGTGGTGAATATTAATCACACAGATTAAACACTGTGAAATTTCTTTTCTTAATTTATTTACTAGTAATTCACTGATTTTTTTTTTTTTTTTTTTTTTTTTTTTTAATTTCAGTCATTTTTTATCATATCATTTAATCTTCTCATTCTATGATGAAAGAAATGAAATATTAATTAAAGACCTTATTACCCATAATAAAATATATTTTAAATATCTCTATATCTTAATGAGTCATAGCTGCGGAATTCTAAGATGAGAGCAGATTGAAAAAAAAAGCCATCACTCCTTTAGTTGAATTATTATTTTTCACACTACAGATTCAAATACCTTTTATTTGAAAGAATAAAACTAATTTTGTTCTTCTGTAAGTCATAACATTTTTTTTAATCAATTCACCGCAAGCAATGTGAAACAGAAAAAAGGGATAAAATTAAATATTAAATAAAGTTCAGACAGAAATGTTAGAAGTATAGAGTTTAAGTAGACTTTAGAAGGAACCAGAAACACAATTCTAAACAGGATAAACCTCTGCTCCTGTTCTTAAGAGTAGAGTAGAGAAGAGTTTGAACTTGTCTATTTTGAGGCAAAAGGGAAATCTCACTTTAATGAAAATTAAAATTTGAAAAAAACGATGCAACTCTTGACAACTATAGTATGAAAATCAATTTTTTTTCTAATTCAAAGAAAAAGAGAGATAGTGGAACAAAATCAACCTCAGAGGCCTCCCATAACTGAAAAAAAAAAAGAAGTATTGTTAATGTCTCAAATATGCACTGGGAAAAATAGCTCGCATGTTAATCTAAATGGTACATGTAGCCTGATATTTTTTTATTTTTTTCTCAAAGACTAACTTATAAATTGCTCATCAGTCAAAGTCTTTTAGCACTTCGATGTACAGTCATTTGCAAGAGAAAGACTAAATCCTAGCAGATTGAATTATGCACTGATGGAAGTAAACATTGTCTAAAAAACACTGATTAAAAATAGCAAGAATTATAGTAATAGTTTAAATAACTCATAAAATAATGAGATGTACACTGAAGTGAAAATGACCCTGGTCACTGTATAGAATCGCTGCTTGGAGTGTTACCTGGTCTAACACATCACCAGTTTATAATATTCCTACTCCTCTTTGACCAATGGTCACTTAGCCATTGCTCCTCAGTTGTTGAGTCACTGCTTCTTCATTCCAGCTGATAGTTGATTCAGCAAAGTTCTTAAGGTCTTTGTTGGATACATCAGGATCTAAACAAACTGCTGGACCTCTGGAACAAGACAAAATCAACTGTACTAGTCAGATTACAGCTGTACTATAAATAACTTCTGCCAACTAATAAGCCAACTCTTTTCTTATTACCAATAACAAGTTGATATAATTTGATGTCTGCAATATTCACTACTGTTGGTGCTGTAAGTATAAATATAAGCTACAATAATTTAGGACCACTGATTCAGGTCTGACAAAGTAGTTATTGCTGGGGGCTACTACAGCCCCCAGCAATAACTACTATGAATTCAGTGAAGTCTCACTTATGATGAGTCTTTTTGACAACTTTTCCTGGCAAATTTTTTGGCAACTGATGACAGCTATGTGCAACTCACTGTGACACTCCAACTGATTGGTGACTGTTGTGCACCTGTAGAAATATGCGTTTCTGCCAAATTCCTCCTCCCAGCACCATAATTCAACCCAACTGGTCAATTTCAACCACGTGATCTCTTGAAAGCAGTCTTTCCTTGCACTTGGGAACTTCCAATTTCAGCACCCACACACTTTAGGGATTCCCCAATTTCTTCAATGCACACACACACACACACACACACTGCCCCACCCCTGATTGTGATGTCAGTGACTTCCTAGCTTTGACAATTTTCAACTTTTGACCCTGTCAAAATTAATCAAAATAACTATTGTTTCAAATCATGGTTAGATTCTGAATTATCTAGACTACAACTGTGAGTGAATTTTTCTAAGCATGAAAAATATTTTAATTTTAACCATTCAGTGTAGTTTTATCATCTTCCAAAATCTAACATTTTCTCAGGTCCTATAGTATGTATGTATGTATGTGTGTGTATATATATATATATATTAGATTATAATAAAAACATAATCTCTCTACTTTGTATTGAACACTTTTTTTAAAAGTAAATGCTATGAACAGTGGAATTTTACTCCATCTGTTCTTTCTCTCATTTGGAGATATATTTGTATCTTTTTTGTTCTCAGGTTGTACTAGTACTAATGAATGGCAACTTAAAACATTTATATTTAGATCTAAGTGATATTACTGTAAATACAATTAAACACACCAGTTACTATCACCATAAATACAAAATATACAAAGTTATTCAAGTTTAAAATGCCATAATTACAACCCAGTGTTTTTGTTAGAAATACACTCTATTACCAAAGTAAGCACTAAGCAGGCATAAAACATAAATACAATCCAAATTAATTTATAAATAGATATATTACATATTTAATTTTCTACTTTAAATATCAACTCTGGAAAGTGTTGAATAAAATGGTCAAAATATTTAAAAAAACAAAATATATTAACCTTATCTTATTTAAACAAAGAAGTGGACAGGTATGTTAATGTAAATGAAAAGAATAATGGTCTGCCAATTCAGACATGGTACACAGTGTGCCATGAAATCTTTGAATATCCCTCTTTGTGCGTTATTGTCATGGAGTATAACCTCTCTGGGAAAATATCAATGCCAAAGGATAATACATGTAATTATATATAACTTGTTATGCTACTTATATAAATACATATTACAAAATAATGTCCTTGCATTTGCCTTGATAAACTTGCCCAGATGATGAAATGTGTCAGCCATGATAGTTTTCCTTTTGTCCTTATTCATATTGTCCTTTTACAGATGTACTCTATCTAAAACTTTTGTATACACACACAATACCAGGTTATTCAAACTTGTATAGACCATTTTATATATATATGTCTATACAAGGTTGAATAACCCAGTGTTATGCCTAACATATATTTCATGGTCAGTCAAGCTGACTTCTGTGTTTTTAAAAAGAAAAATATGTATATATAAGTTTTTTTACCCAAAAGCAATGATGTCATGAATTGGTATATAAATGAAGGCAAGCCACAGCTTGTAAGCTTTCCCACACCAGCTGCAGTGGTGTGAAAATGAGTCCTCCTCTTGTTGAGGTGAAAAGTTTCCGACAATATTATTTGATATTTCACTCCAACTTTGGAAATGGAGATAATGCCAGTAAGTACGACTCTTCTCATTCAAGCAGAAGGGTTTGCTCAACAATCCTTGTTTTCAAACAAAACAAATATTCACAAGCTTCATTTTATGAAGAACCACAAAATGAGCTTCTATTCATCTTATTAAGAGTGTATACATGATTATTTCTAACATCTCTAGAACATCACACTTAACATACTTTTTATGAGACATAAAATACACTCCTATGCATTTTGACTCCTTCAAACTAAACCGTATCTAAATCTTTTAATGCTGTACAAATCAAACCTTATGTCTATGCTTTTGACTTTTATGCAAACTAGAAGTTATGTCTACATTTCGAACTCTCATGCAAACCAAACCCTGTGTCTATATTTTTCACTCTTGTGAAAACCAAACCTTGTTTACATGTTTGACTCTTCTACAAACCAAACTTTATGCCTATGTTTTTTATTCATGCAAACTGTTTAATAATAGTTTAGCAGACTATTATTTTTAGAGGAAGTGTATTTTGGCTTTGACTTCTGAAGGTTGACATTTGGGGTCAGATGTGAACCAAATATGGAATTAGATTTTGATTGGCTGAGCTGGCGTGGAACAAGATAAGAGAAAGGATTCAGTGAGTTGTTTCTTACATGTTTGCTTTTGTGTCTGAAATGGCTCCCCAGTGTGTGTGTGTGTGTGGATGGGGGAGGGCTACTGGATAGTTAATTTACATGTTGACATGATTAATAAGAATACCTAAGCTAAAATTCTCTATGTTGAAGTCTTTCATTGCCAAACTGAAACAATTGACAATCGCCAATGAAGAGAAAAAGCCAAGTTGAGATCATTCACTGCTGTGAATATGCAACATTTTTGACTCTTGTACAAACCAAACTTTATGCCTACGTTTTTTACTCTCATTATGCAAAAGGTTGGTAAGTTGTAAAAAATGAATTAATCAACACAAGACATTGTTAAATGCTCTGAAAAGGAAGAAACAATGACTGAAGAACATTGGCCAATAGCTTGGCTTTAGTCGTTTGACTGTCACTTAAAACATGTACATATGTGTATACATATTGAGTTTCCTTGTAAATTGGGACATTTTCTTGTTAAACTGAATTGGTGAATCCCTGATAAAAAAAAAAAAATAAAAATAAAAACGCTCATGTTTGTTTTTCCTTCTTCCCCACATTTGCTGCTGCTTCCAAGTACTACAAGTGAGACGAGATCTTATGCTTTGTCATTTCATCTACTGAGAGCCAATGACATTGTTAGCAATAAATATATATTGGGGGGGGGAAAGAAGATGATTCATACCTTTTTCAAGGGTATTAGCATATAAGTGAATGCAATGGATTCAACTAGAATTTGAACTCGGCTCTCCAATTCCTCAATCTGAGTTGCTATTCATTACTCCACCATGCCTCCTCAGTAATGAATATACAAACAGCTTAAAAATAATTTCATTATATGTATTATTTTCATATCATTTCATTATATGTATTAGGTTGGTGCAAAAATAATGACGTAATAATGTCGTTTTTTGATGTATTTTTTAACGTCAAAAACCGACATTATTTTTGCACCAACCTAATATTTATGTCCTCCCTGTGCTTTTAGTCCTAATTATATTAATATATGTCATAGAAATGTGTTGTTATGTTCCAGATTATTTCTTGATTATTGCATTAGCATTGGTGAGTTAGGTAAATACTTATTTATGGAAAATCATGGATATGTTGCGACTCATGTTATGACATCATATGAACAGAATTTTGCTTCATACAAAAAGACAGCATAGTTCCGTTCCTGGTTGTACACCATATTGGATTGTTGTGCATTCGCTCTCTTTCATTTGTGTTGTGTTTGTGGAAACCTATTGCCTTTCATTACGGCTGCTAAGCATCATGTAATCTCTTGCAATATCAGTGCTTTGAAGAAAAGGAAAGCCATTACTATAGAAGTGAAATTAGATATTATTAAATGCTCTGAAAAGAGAGAAACAGTGACAAAGTTCCTAGGCTTAAGTTGTTTGACTGTCGCTTAAAACATGTACATATGCATATACATATTGAGTTTTCCTGTAAAAGATAAAAGGATTTGGTGAATTCCCAATATAAACTAAAAATAAATGTGTTTATTTTTTATTCTTATCTAAAGTTTCTACTACTTCTGAGTACTGCAAGAGAGACAAGATCTTGTACTTCATCATCTTAACTATCAAGAGCCAATGACATCACTAGCAATAAATATATAAGCAGCTTAAAAAAATTTCTTTGTATGTATTATTTTTTATTTCATTATATATGTATTATATTTATATCCTTTTTTTGTTTTTATTTAGTCCCAATTATGTTAAGATATATCGTAGAAATGTATCCTAAATTATTACTTTACTATTGCATTAACATAGGTATCTATTCACAGAAAATTGCATTATGACACATCATAGGAACAGAAGAATGTTGTAAATCGAGGACCCCCTGTAGTATAAATAAAGCAAAAAGAAGTCTGCCAGATTGAATGTTTAACCATTTTGACAGGCATCAAAAGAAGGAAAAACTTGAAGGATAAGAAGACCTTATCTGGAAGCTATGGATGATTTAAGAAATTGGTTTCAAGAAAAGATTAAAAATTTCCAAATAACGCCAGTGCTGAGGTCTGCAAGGTTACTGATTTGCTGTAGGTTTGAAAAGTCCAGGGCTTGAGATTAATGTTGTCCCATCATCCAAGGCTATGAGAGAATATTCGTGTGGGCTAGGTTTCTGGGGAATGATGCTGGTATGATACATAATTTTAAAATAAAATTCTATTATATTTATTCTAAATGGAACAAATTTCTTATAAACAACAAAAATTGTACTTTTTACCAATAGTGGCAAAGCTTTTATACATGTGCACACAAAAATAAACTTGAATGTGTCTTTTTAAACTGGTAAATGAAACCCAAATTTTAGATTGATAGACTGAAATTTGTGTTTGCATTATCTCTCTCTCTCTCTCTCTCTCTCTCTCTATATATATATATATATATATATATATATATATATATATATATAAAACTGAGAATGTCTGTGTGTCTGTCTGTCTGTCTGTCTGTTTGATACCTTTTCACTCAAGATCCATTGAACTGATTTTAACCGAACTTGGCATATACCTTGTACAATGTAAGAAATAGGCTCTTAGCATAAAAAATTGATGACTTTTAAAAAATCAATAATCGATAAATTCAACTTTTTTTTTCTGTGGGTATGTAGATAACTTACATCATGACGAGCTCAACAATACCTCATTTTTATTTCTACTTCACTGCATTTAGTTAAAAAATCATGAAAAACAAAAAATCGATTTCAACACAAATTTTAAACTAAAAACTTTCAATTTTCAAGCAGTCTAATACACATTTCACCCAATTGTAGCCAATAATAAGTTGATTGTTTAACAGTCATTTAACTTGATAACTGAGTCCCACCCATATAGTGAAAACCGGCATAAATAGCAAGAAATGGCAATTTTTACTGGTTTCTTTCTTATTTTTCGTCGATCGATCAACCAATTTTCATCAAACTTAAAAATTGCTTTATAAATGTATCCACTTTTAAATTCCCTGGTAGCACACTGACAAATTGAATTTCAAAAACTTCAAAATAATTGTGGTCTGAAGTGGGTTTTCATGTTGCCTGTTTTACCCTTTCATGTGAAAAAAAAAAAAATTTTAATTGTATGAACTAATTTTGCTTTAATAAGTAAAGCAAGAAAAAATATATTCAGCCAATTTTTTTGCTTAAAAACTTGAATGAACCAATAACAAACAACATTTATGAGTTTTTTGTTTTCTACTTATCATAAACTAAATTGAAAATACAAGGAAAAATATTAAAAAAATGAGAAACGCAAAAAAAAAATTTAGTCACAATACAAGGCAGGTAATTATAATTGTTTTTTTTTTTTTATAAAACTTTAAAAACATTTTTCTGTTTTCTTTTTATTGTAAATAGTTGCAGTGGACAAATATTCTTTATATAGAAAATGCATGCATAGAGCACAATTCTTATACTATGATATAAGTTAGTCTGGACATGAAAATTAATAATATTTCTTTGTAAAATTATTTAAGCTGATTTAACCAAAAAGTTTAAATTAAAATAAAGATGTGATTTTTATAAAAATTGCAGTTAGATTAACTAATTTGTTTTCTATATAAAAGCTTTAATATGTTTGTTTTTTAATTTATTTCCTAAATGTCTTAATAGTGTTTTTAATTATGCTAACAACTATTGAAGATAACAAAGCTTATAGTTCTTGCTAAAGACGACCACTTCTTCAAATCTTGTGGACTGGCACTACAAAATCACGAAGATCTGTAGCAAATAAGAGACCACATCATTTAAGGACTTTCAACAACAGTAATAACTAAAATGGATATCACGTTTTACTTGAAGAGAAAACAATGACATAATGAAGATGTTGACATTCGACAAATAAAACAAAAAGTTAAGAAGGAAGCCATCGTCAACAAATGGAAAGAGCAATAACAGCTACTGGATTTGAGAAACCTATTTTTCTGAAAAATCATTTTATGAGAAAGGTTTTATAAATTTCAATTGATCATAGTACAAACTGCTCAGTGAATGTATACCGAATGTTTCCTTGCATTATTTACATTATTCGGACTGTTATCCTCATCTTCATTGCCATATTCACAACGTTTCAGCTGTTGTACACTCTGGCCTTCTTCAGGTGATTGGAGTTTCGAACCAAACTCTTTATTTTGTCCATCTGGGTAGATTGTTCTAGTTCAACGTGCCATGCCTCATCCGGATGACACAGTTATTTCCCTTTAACTCAACTCTCCAAGTTTTTGCTTCACCACTACTGTGACTTGGTATTGAACTCACAACTCTTTGGGTCTAGCCACTGGATCTAACCAACATCTTTATCATAAGGAAACATTAACATTAACAAAAATCAACATTTTGGTTTTGGGGCACTTTAAATTTTGATTGTGGAATAATTAAAATTGTCTTTAAGTCCTTAGTTTTGGAATGATTGGGGTGAGGTATTTAGTTTGAAGTCCTGGAAAAGACTTGTTGTTTTTCATCCCCAGTAACACAACCATTGCATATCTCTTCAGAACATACAAATAGAAAAAGAAAAAAAAAATGCACCACCCAGATGGTTTTTTTTTTTTTTTTTTTTCCTGTTTTGCAGTCATTTGTTTGAAGCTGCACAGACAAAGAAACTTTTCTCTCTTTCTCTAAATTCACATCTCAAGTATCAGATTTCTCCCATTACAGGGCAACGGTCTCTTATATGTGTTGCTCTGTCGTTTTGCTTCTGTCTCCATTTTATTTTTCACTATTAGTTTTTTAGTAATTCAAATCATTATTTTCTCGTCTCTTGACATGTAACTACTAGGTCACATAACGATGAACATGTGTACCTGTGGATGCAGCATAATGTCTGGAAAGGTACCAGATTTTATTTTATTTCATTTAACTTATTTTCCAGTCTCTCAACATGTAACTATTTGGTCACATAACAATAAACACATACACCATCGTAAGGTCTGGAAAGGTAACAAATTTTATTCTCTCTCTCTCTTGATTTACATTATTTATATCCAGACTATTGTCCTCATCTTTGTTGTTGTTATCATAACATTTCAACTGTTGTGCTCTCCGGCTATCATCAGATGTATATCAATCTAGATAGCCTACAGGGAATTCCATACTGAACCCTTTATTTAATTTACTGGGTAGACTGTTCTCACTCCACTGCCCATGTCTAAGGATATCTAGTTATTATTATTTTTTAGTACTGCTTAGTTATTGCTTGCCCGCTTCCAGAGTCCAAGTATGCACTTGGGATTGAACTCACAATTACTATGTCACCAAATTCTATTTCTCTTTTTACAGCTCTGAAGTGCAAGGTAGTTTTTGGAATATTCTTGGTAGGGGCAAAGAATTGCCATCAGCCAGGAATGCTAGACACCTGAACATATTAAAAAGCTTGTAGTAACGTGCCAGTTGCATAATATAATTAGAGTTGCATATTGCTTCTTGTTTCTTTATTTTCATAGGTTTTTATTTATTAATGTTGAGTTGGCTAGGTTTACAAATTGGCTTGGAGAAATTATGCACACTCACACACATACACTGAATAGTCTATGGCCCAGTATCCATTCATGTCTACTCTATGCAGACATTTAATGGTTAAGTTTCTATGTCTTTGTGCCCTTTATCTGTACTTATTTTTTATGCAAGGCTATTAGCATTTACAAATTACCCACATACACACAAGAAAATATATGTGGGAGTGCTAAAAAGCTCTTGGCCCAGCAAAGAAGGATTTTTTTTTTTTTTTTTTTTTTTTTTGCTTTTACCGATTGGTTCTGTCTGAGGAATGTTTTTGCAACAGGTTCTGTCAGTGTCTCTCTAACCAAAAGTACACAGTTTTGGTTGAATTTTTGTGAGATTTCCTAGATATTTTTTTATGTTATTTTTTAACTCTACAAAATGGAAAACTTTTGTCCTCACATGTGACAACTAGTTAAAGATTCCCCAAAAGATAATTTATTTTTTATGTTTTCCTCATTCAGTTTTAATTTTTTTAGCTTCTCCCTATCTCTATTTTTCTTTTTTCTTTTTCATCTCCCTCTCTCACTTTTTCATCTCACATTCTCGTCTTTTCATCTCTCGCTTTCTCTCTTTTCTGTCTCTCCCTCTCCTGCTTTCTCTCTTTTCCGTCTCTTTCTCGTTTGGATAATCTGAAACATAAGTTAGTTTAATTTCTAAATTAGCTACAATAAGAGAGCCACAATAATAATAAAACAGAATAATATTTCCTAATGTGAATGACAATGAAAAATAAAACCAAACTCCTTACTGATGTGTTTTGTTCCAAGAAAGAATTTCTTCAGACAAATAATCGTTTTATCAATGGAGTCAGACTTTCTGCAGTCTAGTTTGGAAATTCTTCCTTTTCATTTGATATTCTTATAATTTTATTTTGTGTTATTTAAATCTCTTAATGTTGTATCAAATTTTATATCAAGTTTATATTCTTTTTGAGTGTAATTGTTATTGAGATGGCAGGTAGCATTGTGTGTCTATTTTTATCAAGATTATTTATTTCATTTTAAATTCTGTGAATTTTCTCAGCTTTTTGTCTTTTATATGAGATAACTTGAATATCGGAGCAATTTAAAAATATTTTTTATGTATTTCTCTTCATGAAAATATTGGGAGTTATAAATTCTAAGTGCTCTTAAGTAGAAACATAATTATTCCAGATTTCCATTTTTTTTTTTTTTTTTTTTTTGTTGATGTGTGAATAGAAGTTAGACATTTAGTTTCAGATTATTATCAGTGCTGTTTAATATGAAAGATGGTGTACTGCTTGTTTCCTTTCATAAGTAAATTTCACTATGCCAACCTTTCTTTCAAAATATATATATATATATATATATAAATAAAATCAATAAAACCCTTATTATTCTGAAGAATTTCCTTCTCAGAATGACATATCGTTAAGTAGATTTTTTAAGTAAGATTATTGATAGGGAAAGTCTTGGAAACACTTTATGGCTTTTTTTTTTTTTTTTCCCCGCATATCTAAATTGCAAGCAATGCTACCCATGTACATTGGACCATTATTAAGTAAAACTCATAGATTATTTTGCTAGGTTCGTCCTTGCATAACTGAAACTAGATTGGCAGTTTGGACAACTGAACATTGCCACATTTTTTTAAAGAAATAATGATGGCTATATAAATGAATCCAAATTCCATGTCAAATAGCTTTTCTTTTATTCTGAAGAGGAAATGAAAATAAATTTGTTATTTCTGCAGAAACATCACTTGTTTACATATTTTTGTTATTCAGTTTTCACATGAATATTTTTTTTTTTTTTTCTTGCAGGACAGTTTATCTTGATTGATTCAGAACGGGAACGTGGCCTACTTGACCATATCCCGTTGTCCATACTCAGCCGTATAAAAGCAATGGAGTTACAGACAACAAAAATTTGTAAAGAAGCTATAGAGTTTGTCCGAAATGATGATGAGAAATATTTTGAACAGATGCGGTACGTTATTGAAAGACCCTGGATGATTTTCAAAAAAGAAAAGAAGATAAATGAAAAGCTACGTTGGGATTCGAAGCATTATAAAAGGACGTCTGGAAGTAAGTATATTATTTCTCCATTGTTGCTTATTATTCATGAGTGTCCAGAGAATGCATTGTCTGAAACACTGCAATGGCATCATAGTAAGAATTTACTAGCTGTCAGGAGTCTGAGATCTTGGAAACATTTTTACCACAATATTCTCATAGTGTGAAAAGATCAAATAAGGATTTAATTTTAGAGTTCTCCTGAATAATTAAAAAAAAAAAAAGACAAAACACAACATACACATTCACACAGACAGACACATATATGAACTTTTCTCTATGGTACCTAGACTTTATGAATTTAAGCACAGTACAAGATTGGTAACAAGGCTCTCATCATTTTACTGTTAAAATGGCTAGATGTAACCATAAGTTCTATGCGAACAGTTTCTTCTCTCACACTTCTTGCTTGTGGAATTCTCTTCTAACTTCTTGCTTTCCAGTCAAGTTTGATAATAAACAATTTAAATGCAAAGTAAACTTTTATATTCTGTTTTCTTAATTCCTGTTCTTTTATTGTTCTCTCGTGTCCTGTGTATGATCATAAACTACATCTGGCAGCAAGGCTTTGGCTTGAGAAGTTTCGAGGAGTGTAGAACCACCTCTTAATTGCTATTGCTCTCAGGTCCACCTTGACCTGGGGTGGTAGTACATGTTAGGGTCCCAGCTATGGGCAAATAGTTGACACCCACTCCCAAACTGGGGTCAAACACAATGAAAGAATACCAGCAATACATTTTAGAAAAAAAAAAAAAAATTATAACCAGCATTACATTTGACTCTTTACAAAAAAAACATTCTTTACAAAAATACGTTGATGAAACCTGATATACAAACTGATTTCTTACAAAGAATACATATTCTATTCAGGGGAACTATTCTAAAAATCTTATTGGCATTAAATAAGCCAGTTAGGTTGATATGCTGTAAAACAAAATAAACCAAACTATTGTTTTCTCTCCTTTAATAAGTTTTTTTTCATTTTCTCTCACATAATGAGTAAAGTTGGATGAGAATATGATGGAATGGTAAATATACAAAACAATTTGAAATTTTTTTACTTTGATATGTTTTGTTGCCATTAGAAAACGATGTTCATTCATTAATGAAATATGTTGATGTAGAAGTTTTCCAAATTGTCTTGTGTGTAGTTATATACATACATATATATGTGTGTGTGTGAAAATGAGACAAAGTGGAAAATTTATAAACAATGTCTTTCACTGAGAGTATGTGCTTTCTTTGGCTTCCTTAGGTTAGAATGAAATAAAGACAAAACTGTATACCTTGTGAATAAGTGGGGACCATGAATCAAATGAAAATAGTTTACCTTATCACCTCCAATGTCCAGACACAAAAGAGTGTCTGCCTGTTTGTTTTACATACATATCTGTATTAGAGAAGTTTGGTGGTGTTGGATTTTAAAACAGTCCACCAAAATGAGAGTGTTTTTATATATGTATATGTATGTACAAGTATACAAAAAAAAAAGTGTTTAATAGATGTATGTGCTTGGGTGGATGTGTGTTCACACACATATTTATAGCAATGTTACCAACTATTAACACACATTTAAAAACTATATTATTTCACCATTTTTCTACAGATCCATTATTCATGAAGCTAACTTATGTCTTTCTAATGCATAAATATCAATGAAGATATTTACAAAATATGAACAAAATATACTTTAATGAAAAATCAAACCAAAACAATTTTTCAAAACATCCTGCTGCATCTCACTTTTACATACTTTAGTGTTCAGAATATTTCTCATACACATTTGAATATTATCTGTTACTTCATTACACGTGACTCGTATCTAACCAATAAGAACTAAACAAACACAACATACCATTAATCTGCATCTCTGTTTTTTTTTATCATTTCTATCTTGGATCTCTGATGAAGCTTTAATAAAGTGAAACATGTTAGATTGAGATCTATTTCCTACTTGTTCTTTATACTATCATTTTGTCTGATTCCTATCCATACTCGATCTATATTTGATTTTTTTTTATTCATACATGTGTGGCAGACATAGTGAACCAGAGTCGAATGGGAGAAATGGTAAACAGAGCTTGCCTTATTCTCGATGAGAGTTTGTCTTTGTCTGGCATATACATGACTTTGATTTGAAAGAAGGCGAGTATGTCGTTCCATCAAAAGAGACCCTTCTTCTTTGTTGTCCCACAAGAAATTGGTTCATTAGAAAATGTGCATAATATTAGTGTGGTTGGATAGAATCACAAGGAGGGACATCCGTGTGTGTTAGTGCTCCATTTTGAGGTACCCGTATGTCTTGTATATCCTATCATTAGGGTGAGTGATTGGTGATTCCCCCATTATAAGTAGACCATCGTGGAGATGAGAGATGTCTCTATCAAGGTTACATTGTACTGTAAGTACAGTTGTGATAGGAGGAAGAGAACAATGAAAAATACCAAGAAAACGGTGTGGAGGGAAGAAATGCTCAATCAGAAATTATATCCCAAAACAGATTTGCAAACTTCTTTTGGCCACATGTATACACAAGTAATATATAAAAATTCTAGTTTGGGTGGACAAATTTAAAATCCAACAACATGAAACAGCTCCGAGATATATAAATAAAAATTATATAAAAATATATAAATATAAATAAAAAAACAGTCAGACAGACATTTTGTTGTGTCAGAACATTGGAGGAGATAAGGTAATCTAATTTAATTTGATTCATGGTCCCCGCTTATCCTCAGATCTCAAGGTATTTTTTCTTACATACAGTTTTGTTTTTCTTTCATTCTCAGCTGACGAAACCAAAGAGAGCAGATACTCTTGGTGAAATGCTTCGTCTATAAATTTTACACTTTCCAGAGTTCAAAATCAAATTTTAAATCTTGTTCCTCCTCGCCTTTCTTGAAAACAAAATAAGCCATTCTTTATCTTGGAAGAGTATTTGAACCAGTAATCTATATGTATGAGCTGTTTTTTTTTTGTTTTTTTTTTTCCTGAGGGAAGTGGAAGCATAATAAAAAATTTAATTCCTTGTTAACAATTGCTACCAGTTTATTTTAACATCTAAACTACTTCACATCTGGCTAAGTGATTACAGCTCCCCAAATGCATCATAGGTGAGATGGTTTATTTGCCATCTGACTGGAACTTTCCACCCTCGACCCTCTTCTTTAATTAAACAACTTCATTATAATATGCCCATTCACTCCTATTAATTTAGTTAGTTTAATTAGGGATTAATTACAGATATCAGAAATTATATACCGCTCTATGTAGCCTCTCTTTGCCATTTTCATAAAAAATATTTGTCAGAATCAGATATTTTCATGAACAATTTTGCTTAATCTGTTAATGTTTAAGCTTATTAAAACATCATACATATATATATATATATATATATATATAAATACACACACACACACACACACACACACACATATATATATAAATATACACACACACACACATATATATATATATATATATATAAACACACACACACACACACACACACACACATATATATTAATTTCAATAAAGGTGCAATTAATTTATAAATTCATGAATCATTCATACAAAAAACAAATACAGAGGTTAATGATTTAATTGGCGAGAATCCATCGTCACAAACAATTCAAATAAGATACATAAACCCTGGACCTGTACATGAATGATATGATCCTCGTTTATAAATTTCAGTTGCATAAGGTCTTTTTATTTTTACAAGCTTTCGTCTGTTCCTACAGACATCCTCAGGTATGGAAATAGATTTTGTTCTTGTTTTTACTCTCAGTAATAAGAGGACAACGAAAATCTATTTCCATACCTGAGGATGTCTGTAGGAACAAACGAAAGCTTGTAAAAATAAAAAGACCTCATGCAACTGAAATTTATAAACGAGGATCATATCATTCATGTACAGGTTCAGGGTTTATGTACCTTATTTGAATTGTTTTTGACGATGGATTCTCACCAATTAAATCATTAACCTCTGTATTTGTTTTTTGTATGAATGATTCATGAATTTATATATATATATATATATATATATATATATATATATATATATATATATATATATATATATGAGAGATAGGAAGAGTTTTAGGTTATGCTATATTTATGGGTCAAAGTGCTCAATATCAGGGATAGAGCATAGAAACACAGAAGAGCCAAAACATTGTGATATATCACAACAAAGATAAAGACATTTCCTTAACATTGCAATTAAGCATTGAAACAGACTGTCACTACTGAGGGTTAACATCAATGTCCACTTATATATATATATATATATATATATATATATAGCTTCAAATGTTATTATGGGGTATACTTCATATTTGAAATACTGTTGAATATTAGAAATAAAAAAAAAATTTTCAGCAGCTTGGAATCAGTGTATTTGTTCTGTATACAATCTAACTTGACCATGTTTTGCTGCATGGTTTTTGCAAAAAGCAATCTCTGCCAAAATCAAGGCTCACCTTTGGAAATAGTCTATTGATCACATTCGGAATGTTTGTTGGTATAACAAATGCCCTATTGTTGCAGACATGCAAAAAAGGCCATTTTAGAAGTTACACATGGGACCCATATACACGACATGTACCTAAATTTCTTTTTTTTTTTATGCAATCGAAACATGTTAAAAAGAGTATGTTTCCCTAATAATGATTTTATCATCTTTTATTTGGTTTTCTTGGTCTAAAGTTAATAAATATTTGATAAACAGAGCTGTAGTGAATGTTCTTAGTTTAATAATGTAGTGTATCTGAAGAGTTATCATTATATACATTATTTATATGCAGACTATTGTCTTCGTCTTTGTTGTTATTATCAGAATGTTTTGGCCCCTGTGAGTTTAATCCCTGGGCTGGTTAGTGTCTACTTGGACTCAATAGAAACAAAGAACGAGAGAAAATATTTTAGTGGATTGCTCACTATGTTGGTATAAAGTTTCCTTCAGACCACCATAGTTACCATTTAGCTGACTCCTCATTTGTTAATGTGTTGCTCATTTGTCGCTGGTATTGTGATGATGAGCACACTTACTTGATCTAGCTGGTATTCATCTGCTTCACAACCATTCGCTCCTCTGCCACATTGTACTTTTGATCTCTGATAAAGTAAACTGAAGTGAAGAACAAGTCGAAGGCGAGGAGCTACACAAAAAAAATCTTTCTCATATAAAAATTAACTCTGCTTAAAAATGTAACAATGATTTGGTTTATATATTATTTGTTGTATACAGCAGTTTTAACTCTTTCCACTTGTTATAATCAAATAACACTGGGATCCCGTTTTGGAGTTTAGAGCCTGTGTTAGTAAGAATTTAAATTTCTAAGTTCTGGTCTTCAGGACTGGCACAAAGTCTTGGTGAACAATATGGATTCCAGTAGCAGTAATGTGGGGACTCTGTTAGTTGTCCAAACCCCCAGCTTATATGGAGTCCTGCGTCTAGCAGATGTGGGTTTGACCAGAGTCTGGGGTTCATTTATCTCCTACCCTTAGCATCAACCTTTTTCTAAAATCCCATATTTTCAAAATATGTTTAATTTTCCAAATTTAGGGGTTGTTCAGTCCCCTTTTAAGAGTGGTCAGAGGAACCAAGCTGCTCCTTCAACTCTCTTCACTTCTCATCTCACACCATTGCTCCATATAGGTGGTGCTGATCTCTCTCTCCCTTCTCCCACCTTCTTGTGTCCAACCCCAGCCCATTTCCAGAGGCTGGTACAACTCTCTTTGTGACAAATCCAAAATTTTAGAATGTGTAAGTGAAAAGGGGATTTCCAGTAATCAATCTTTCTTTATCAGCTTTTTTCATGCTGGTTGTTTTAGGTAAATTCTCAAAGCCAGGGGATTGACTATATCTAAGATAATCAGAGCCAATCTGGATTGCCTCTTGCCAGTCAATCTTAAGAATTTTGTTCATCCAGTTGGCATGGGTGGGAAAGAAAAATATTCCTAACAGCTTTAATAATAATAATAAAAAATCATCTTTCTCTGTTTATGTGTTTCTCAGTCAACAAGACCACACAGCCTGTTGCCTATGGTCACTCCAGGCTAGTAATTAATCTTTCTTTATCAGCTTGTCTCCAAAAAATCCAAAATAATGTTGGCCATAAAAACTTTAACAAATGTCACAGAAATTAAAATAACCATCCTGAATCTTAGGCCCTAATCTTTATTTTTGTAGATATATTTTTCTACTGAGTGGCCAACACAAACAAGATGTCTTTTCCTGGCTCTCGTCCAGAACAATTTAGATGTTATTTTGGTGACCACCCATTTTTTTTTATATGATTTTCTATTGTCGAAGACCAACATCTTCGATGATACATTGTCTCTTACTTATCGGCATGAAGTGGGGAAGGACTGGTAGTCTTGGTTTTGCTCACTTTTACTGAATTCCATCTAGTTAAATTTGGGTTTGATTCTCCTTGGAACTGTTCTGGATTTCATTTTATTGAAACATAATTTCTAACACATATCATTTTTAATTTTCTTCTCAATCTTTCAATCCACTTTCCTGAGAATTTTAACAATTATCATCCAGTTAGTAGTCTCTTTTTTTCTTCCTTTTTCTTTCTTCTGATTAACTTCCATTGTCACAGAAGCACTGGATTGTGAATTTGGTAATCCAACATTATCATTATTTACTTTGAAACATTGACACCAAAATGCTATCTGGGCATCATTTATTAAATCCTCTTTGAAATCCTTCTTAATCCTTCAAATAATTTACTTTATCTTGTCTTTTATTGTCTCTGCTACTTGCAGTCCTCTTTTTGTCCACCTCTCTTCGATTGGAGAACATGTTTTGCAGGCTATCAAGAAATAGGCACTGGCTTTTATATATTTCCAAGCTTTGAGTAGTATAAGCAGTTTCTTTGCTCGGTACTTGTTTGCATATATTTCCCTGGCTGATTAACGAAAAAAAAAAAAAAACTTCTGGTTTGCCATTAATACTTTTTTTTCTGTATGTAAGCTGAGGAAAGAATCCTGGGACCACTCTTCATTCGTTTCCAAAATCCATGTTGTAAATGAAGAAAATAATCATTTGCATTTGGATCAATAGATATTGATT
This sequence comes from Acanthosepion lycidas, assembly GCA_963932145.1. NCBI lineage: Eukaryota > Metazoa > Mollusca > Cephalopoda > Sepiida > Sepiidae > Acanthosepion > Acanthosepion lycidas. Next base: position 17,326,136 of record OZ010599.1, read on the forward strand.
TGGTCTTTTAGCAACTGAAATTCTGCTTTATTTTGCTTACCATTATGCTGGAAGCATCTTGTATTGTGTATACGCCAATTTGTTTGTTCATGAGAAAGTGAAGGCTCTAATGTCTGCAATTCAGAAACAGTCAGTTCGAGCTCTTTAGCTTTGGATAGTTAAAAACCATTGTTAATGAGTTGAACATAAAGAACTCTAACTATAACACAGGGAAACTATTGACTATAGTCAGCCATAGAAAAACTGAAATGAACTTGTTACAAATGAGAACTGTATATTACAATCATAATACCCGCAACTTATTAGGGCTGTAGGGACAGCAAATTTACTCCAGCCACAGTAGCAGTAGTGTGACCTTGGCAAAATAGCCTGATGGAGCCCAACTCCTTCCATGCTGATTTGAATTCAAAGTTTTCCTTCTCCTAGATTAGTCGCCAGCCAAGGCTATAGGACCCAGTCTGTCTTGCTATTTAACCTATAGCTGGGGACAGAAGAGATGGATTCATACCTTTCCCAAAGGTGTTAGCACATAAGTGAATGTAATGAACTTGGATGGAATTTGAACTTGCCTCTCCGATTCCTCAATCCAAGCTGCTATCCATTACTCCACCATGTATATAAACAGTTATAAAAACAGTCCTACTCCAAATGCAGACATCAAATTAACAATGCAAAGGAAAGTTAAACATCTATGGCAGAATTTTTCTACGGTATTCTCTTTTTGTGGATCTGTTTGGAAAAAAGGAATCAGCCGGCCAAGTTCAAATGTTTGCTAAAGGTGTTGCATTTTTCTCTCACTGATGTCCTTGGCAAGGGAAAAAACATGAATCCATATCTACTCTTCTCAGCTATAGGGTAAAATACATGTGCAAACTGGACTTTCTAGCCTTGGTAGGGCAATCGGTATTGAAAAAGGACAACTCTTGAATTCAAAACTGGAAAAATCAACAGGAAATCACTCTTCTACATTTTCAAGAACAGTTTGTTGATAGTTTACTTTTTTCTCTTCAGGATGTCGGCAATCACATCACATTCCACATATTCCTTTATTAACTGTGAATTGGCATGCATTCTTGGGTAACACAGTCGTTTAAAATTGTCTTCTCCTTGTTTTGTAATTCAGAATCTCCCTCTCTTAAACTTGTTGCCAGCCAGCACTAAAGAGCCCAGTCTACTCTATTTAACCCATAGCTGGAGAAAGGAGAGATGGGATTCCTGCCTTTTCCAAGGGAATTTGTGTGAAAGTGAATGTAACACACTGGCCTGGAATGTGAACTCTACCTGCTGATTACACTTACCATGCTGATATCTATTATGCTAGACCCACATGCAAATTACAATTTATTGATGTAAAATCAAAAGAAAGTTATGGAGAGCTAGAACTTAGCACTTTTGAAGCACCTTGGCTTAAAGTATATTCTTTTATTAAATATAAAAACCATATAGATTTTATTGTATAGACTATTTTGATCTTTACATTTAATAACACACACGTTTTTTGGGGGGAGGATCAGGAGCATTCACAATTTAGTAACACATTAAAATAACAAACTACGTCATAGAAAATAATAATATCAAAGAATTTAAATCACAAGATTAGTTCACAATATAGAGATGAGTAAAATTGTAGAGTAGGCCTCAGCATACTACTTGCTCTTTCCTACGACTGTGACAATGGACTGCTCCTACTTATAAATATGGCAAGTAGTCACATTAGAGTAGGATTTGAGAAGTATTTGATTTACTCAAGTATTTCCGTTATATGTATGAGTTTTTAATAAAGCCCCTTCTTTTTTTCCTCTTCACAGTCTTCTGTTCCTTCAATACTCTATGACCTTCGTAATTTTTGGCTATTTTGAATAAAAACATTACAACAAAAGTGATGTTATAGCCAATGTTTTTCCTCAGCAGAATAAAGGTAGTGCACTTGTATACTCATAAAATCCCAATATCCTCTGCCACCAATGTTCTCTATGCATTGAGTTTATTACAAACATCTAAACCCCAAGGTCCGTCTGTTAAAACTCTAAATTCTTTGGTTCCAAACTAAATTAAAGAATATGTCAGTGTAACTTTTCACACTACCAAAAACAAAAAGGTTCAGAAGGAACCGTCACTATCAGTACTAGGAAGTGTAATAACAGTCGACTTGAGAAGGCTAATTTCCTGAAAAACTGCTTTGACTGGCAGTTCAGTCAATGAATGCCAAATGTTTCCTGCATCGAAATAGATAATATCACCATTACCATTTATTGCATTCTATAAGGAATTCACTCGCCTTTGTGTATAGTCATTTCCCCCAAGTCACTTGTCTATGAAATTAATAAAGATAACAACCACAGTATAAATTTGACTATATCCTCTTGTGTACCAAATGCAAGTGCAGGCACAATTATTTCTTTCAATTTCCTCCTCCTGTTGCACAAGGTTTATTTGATACAGATTTATTATTTTTCAAATAATTTTCTCTGTGGTACAATTATTTTATTATTCTATGTTTATTAAACTTGTAAAATAAGATGAGTTGAAAAATTCCCAGTAGCATTACAATCCTCCCAAGCAGCACTTTTATTTGAGACAAAAAGTTCAAGGTCAGTCCAAAATTGGTCGAAAGGAGCCAATTATTATTAATTAAAAAATGATCTGCTTTGGGCACCTTAGTCCCCTTCAATGTACTGATCTTTGGACCTTACATACTTTTCAAAAACAATTTGCAAATTCCTCTTATAATATCATCAGGAGCAACTTCCTTAACTTCAGCTTAACTTCAGCTTAATTTCATGCATGGTCAGAGGTCATCCTTTCAAAAACAAAATATTTTAGCTTTAGGAAAAGCCAAAAGCTGCAGGGTGCCATTTCTGGACTGTGGGGGATCTGATAGACTTGAATAATGCAGTGTTTTACCAAAGAATACTGAATGAAGGGTAAAGAATAGTCAGTCAAGATATTCAAAATGGATAATTTCTGAATAGCCCTTAGAATTTCCAAGTCTTATTCTCAGTTTCAATTACATATTTCCTTAGATTGCAACCTATATACCTTCAGCATTTTTTAGGTCTTCTGCTTTTTGAAGGCCTTCCAGAAGATGGATCATTTTAAATGGCTTTCTAGCCAAGTTTGAAATATTAGTACCAAAAATATTATCTGGGCTTCACTTATTAAATCTTCAAAAACCTTCTTCATCATTCAAATAGTTTGTTTGCATACATACATACATTTTTTATTTTATTTATTTATTTTTTTAGTCAGGACTGGGATTAATCTTGCACAAATCAAATTGCATGTTGTGAATGTAATGATGCAACAATACACAAGCTCACTTGTGGCATTTCATTGCCGATTGGATAACCTCAGAGGAAAAAAATGCCTTTCTTCACATATGTGCTGTAATGGTAACATTAGCTTTTCCTTGCATAGAAACATTCAGCATTTATTGACTGAGCAACCAAGTTATGCTTTTCTTCACTTCTTGGCCATTAGGCTGAGATCAATGTGTAGTATCTGTTTTTCTCATCTCTGGTAATACTAGTCATTTCCTTATGAGGATACATTCAACATTCATTAACCGAGCAGCTAGTGGTACTCTAGTTATGCTTTTCTTCACTCACTGGCCATCCGGCTGTGATCAAAGTGTTGTATCTCTTTTCTTTTCTTGTTATCATTTTACTCCAAGCAAGGCAATAATACCACTAAGAGGGAAGGGGTTACTGGGAGTGAGAATGAGAAGACTTTAGTGAGGAAAAAGGACAATAAAAGAACAGGATTCAAGGAGACAGAAGATGGCAATTGATGTTGCATTTCAATTTTTGTACATTGTAGGTGGCTTGTGGGTGATTACATTCTAAGCGTTTAGAGACTCAAATCTAAGGATTAATATTTCCCTATCCTTAAATCAAGTAAATGCTTACAGACTCATATAGTATATGATCACCTACATCCTGAATGGACATGGCATAGAGGACTACTCTGAATTCAAAACCATAGAGATGGCAGATGGAAACCATTCCAATGTCTTTACCAAGAAGTGATGGTAATTAATAGATAATAAAGAAAAGGAATCTGTGGAGAGCCATGATCACCTACATCCTGAAAGCACATGGAATAGATGATTGAATTCAAAACCATCTTTACCAAGAAGTGATGGTAATTAATAGATAATAAAGAAAAGGAATCTGTGGAGAGCTATGATCACCTATATCCTGAAGGGACATGGATTTGGTAATTCACAGATAATAAAAAAAAGTATCTGTGGAAAGCCATGACTGCCTACATCCTGAAGAGACATAGCGCTTAAAAAAATAAAAGATGTTTCCATACTTCTTCAAAGATAAGTGCAATTTCTTCATTTTTATACTCTTGTCACATCTTTTTAAGAAGCCACTACTTTGTATATGTAAAATAAACCAAATCCGTTTTTTTATCATTTCACCCCACCACTAGGACACTAAGGGGTACTGGGAGTGGAAGAGAATGAGAAGACTTTAGTGAGGAAAAAGGACAATAAAAGAACAGGATTCAAGAAGACAGAAGATAGCAACTGATGTTGCATTTAAATTTTTGAAGATTGTAGTTGAAAGAGTAAAGCAAGAAACTGGAAGAGTTTCAGAGGTGAGAAGTGTATGCTTATATATACATTGCAGTGTTTTTTGTTTTTTTTTAAGGCAGAATCAAGATTAATCTTGCACAAAGTAAGGTGTGTCCTGCCTGACAGAGGACTTCTTATAATGATTTGAGGCAAGGTTTTATAAAGTTGGATGCTCTTCCTGATGCCCAGCTCAGACACTCATGGTAGTCCAAGTACACCGAGTCTTTCTATCAAGACACAATCTTTAGAATGGTTGCCATTCAAGGCTTGAATATATATATATATATATATATATATATATATATATATATATAATGTTATAGATCTGGACAAATGACAGAGTTATACATTAATAACACTTGGAAAAAAACATGAAAGTATAATGTTTCTGACATTTTGCCCATTTTAGGCTACATTGGATCAAAGACGAAAAAGTGAATTGCACATGTATGTATTTGTGTGTCTATTTAAAATAATGAGATCGTATATTTTTCCCAAAACAAAAAAAATGAGTGACTTTTTAAAAATATATATAAATATATATTGTAAAGGTACAAAAATCCATAGGTATATAATCCAAGTTGATCCTAGTAATATAAAATATTAAAACTGATCCACAAGAAGTGCTTGATGTATTTATTAATACAGAGCAATATAATTAATAAACAAATAAATCCAAAATTACCTCATATGGGGAATAGCCTATTTCGGCTGACAATGATATTAGTCATCTGTCTTATCAACCTCAGTGTGGAATGAGTCATATGTCTATAAAGTTAGATGAGGCAGGAAGTATTTAACTGTGAATTTAACTATTGAATCAGAGGAATGAATTAGTGTTAAAATGTCAACATAAAAACAAATTCAAATTTCCATAATATAATTTTACCTTAATTGGCTACCATATTTCCATAATATAGTTTTACTTTAATTAGCTACCCAAAATTTATTTTATATATATATATATATATATACACACACACACACACACACACTCTTGAGATCCTAATCACTCATCCATGTGGCAGGTTGTACTGGGTTACATGTTACCAATAACAGGTCTGATCTCACCTGACATTAAAAAGAAACTATCAGAATGCTATTGTAACATATGGTTACATCTTGCTATTTCAACCATAAAACAATGAAACCTACCTGCCAATTTAGTAGTACACTTAAATTCATGCGATCAAATGTACCAAGGAGGAAAGCTCATCAGAACACCTGCCATAAAAATATTTATAGAAAAGACAAAGGGAAGCTACATTGAGGATGTGAGAAAGTGGCTGCATGGATGAATGGTAGATTTATAAATGTACAAGATGGATTCTGACAAGAAAAATTCTCTGGCATGATACAGTGAACAAGCTTTCTTAGCAGCAGTCGTAGATGTTGATTCAGTATAATCACTCCAATGCTGTCATCTGGATGGTTTTTAATTCTTTTTTGCGTTTTCAATTCTTCCAAGTTCACCAATAATGATGGGTATCCTTGTCATCATCATATTCTGTAGTCTCTTCAATTCTCTGGCGAAGTCTTGTTATTTTTCCACCTTTACACTTTCTTTCTTTTTTTTTTCCCCCTATGACCAACAGGCACAGCAACATCCACTTTGTCTTGAATAATTAAATCCCTTGTGCTTCAATTGCATGATCTTTTTGAATCTCAAAGCCCTAGTGAATGTTGCTTTTTATTCCTTAGGACAACTTATATATATATATATATCATTGATTTACATGGATAAAACTCATTTGCTTGCACAGTCCAATGGTTCACTGTACAAAAAAAAAAATGTTTATTTTTTGTGCTCTTTACCTAATTTGCTGCATTCTGTAACATGTTTCATGGCATCATCCATCTCTCTGTAGCAACATTTACCAGTTTGTTGTAACAGAATGATGTTACAGATGACAATGTTGTTTTAGAGGTAAAAACAAAAACATTATTTTGATAAAATTTCAGTTTTCCCTTGCATGAAATAGGAAGAATAGCTTGTTAATTTCGAATTAAAGAGTATATTCTTGCTTTATATTTTGAAACTGTTTTATTCTTGTTAATCCTCCATCTGGAATCACCCTTGCCTTGTAATAAGTGATATTAGATTATGAGGGTAAGAAGATTTAAGAAGTAGTATGCTCTCAACTGCCTCATGGGTAATAGCTGTAACTATTTATAGTCTTTGTGACTTCATATATAAATGAGTCACCTTATAATGATAGATAAAAGTCAACTATATTTTAGTTGTGGCTATGGCTACAGCTCATTTTGGTGTGAACCAGGGCTGGCTATTGTTAACTATTTTGGTTGCTTTTTTGCATGCCAGAAAAGATCCATTTATAGATGTCTTGGCAGTTCTGGAAGCTCTATTTTTTAAGTATGCTGAGAGAGGAGCTTCCACCATGTAATATCTAAAGCTGTCCCAGTCAGCTTTGGTATACTGAAAGATTGTCCTATGAAACAGCACATCAGGGGATGCTTGGTTTGACATCAACGTTAACATAGACCACTGAATTGTCTGAAATACTTAAGAGAGGTTCCACTTCAGTGGAATTTTTCTCAGTGTAAGTTATGAGAAAAAGGTCTGGGAACTTTTTGTGATATCCTGTTGTGTCTGAGACACAAGTGAACTTATCCACAACCCATGTTAATTCACAAGCAATTTAGAAGTCTTGACAGTATCTGGCTTCTTCATTGGTTTCATTTGAACGGACTAACCACTCTTTGTGGTGAATATTGAAGTCACCACAAATATGAATGCTAGCTGAAGGATACTCAGGGAGGGATATCATGAATCTTCTTGGTTATTTTGTCACTCGTGGATGATAGTGAAAATGAAGGATGTACTGTAAACAAGGGTCACACAAAAGCATATGAATAGAAAATAAGGTTGCTCATTTTTGAGGGCTCTGCCATATGAGAACTCATCATTCATATAGGTGCTAAATCTATGGCTGTGGTGATTTTGAAGGATTTTCTATTTTGGGTGTGTAACCTTGCATAGTAAGTTCCTGCACTGGGATAGATAGACTGATACCAGTTTCTGACAGGTACAAGAGGTCAGGTTTACCCTTGTGAAGATAGAGTTCAACCTCTGGAAAGTTGGATCAAAGACCACTTACATTATTATAGGGGATGGTGAATCTGGATCTACTTATGTTTTTGTGGGGTTGGGTTTGTTTCTTCTGTTTTATGTTGGTGTGGTCATGGTTAGATGTCAGATACTGATACAGGTGAAGATGTCAGATACTGATACAGGGGAAGATGTCAGATACTGATACAGGTGAAAATGAGGTAGCAAAACAGTCACACCTACAAATAGTGCACTCATCAGCAAAACCATGACTGAATTTTCTGGAAGTACAACTATAACTGTAGACTTCTTCAAGGTATTGAGCCTACTGCACAGTCCAGATACCTTTCACAAACTAGCAGTACAATAGCCTGATATTATACACTTGCTGATAGGATAGCTTCTTTAGGAGTTACTTTAAAGTTTGGATCCCTGACTATTGGGTGAATAATACCAACCCAGAAAGCAATTACCTCAAGTACCCTTAATGAAGGGACGACAATCATGATATCTTGTGTTGTCTATTCAGAAACCAAGGCAACAGAACTTCTTGAGTCAAAATCATTGTGATTGGGGGTCCAGGTACCAAGACAAGCTTGTTTATACATGAGACCTAAAAGACCTACTGAGACAAGTGGAGAACTTCATAGGTTGATCAGGTATGCAATAGCATCCCCTGTCTCCATTGGATTGAATATTATTGCTAAGCATAACTATATGAACAAGAGAGCTACCATTGGGATGAAACATATACATAAGTTGATGAACATAAAAAGATTGTTAAAGTTTTGATTAACCCTATTTTAAACAAAACAAAAAATCTGTTTTCTTTTATATCCTTAAAGAATTTATCCCATATGGAGAGTGGACAAAGGAAAAATCCATTCACTAAGTTGTGAGTCTCTTCTAGTTTATCAAATTTCATGACCTTGGGAATCTAACAACTGAAGAAAAGTAGTTACCTACCAAAATTTATACCCCTTTTTCTCTGAAGCTTTGGATGTATCTGTGGGGGTTGGATTGAGTTCAAGATTAACAAAAGAATATAATTAAAGGCACACTCTGAGAACAGGATAGAAATATCCAAATTTTTCAAAGAAATTAAACAAAAATGCATAAAATACAATAAGTAAATAAATTTTAAAAATTCATTTCAGAGTAAGTCAATCATTACCATTGAGCAATTAAAAGCACAATAAAAAAAAATTTAAATAAAAAAAATTATTTTCACTTCCTATTACCTCCTGTTTCATTTATATCACACTTCATTCATCACAACTATTTTAACACTAACCCTCTACCTTAAATGGCTTTTGAGCCTCATATTGAGCAAACTTAAGTGCAGTGTAACCCGGATATAAGAGAGATTTTCTCTGGTCCCAAATTAAAGCCTGTGTTAATGTATGTATAATAGACCAAACCCGGATATAAGAGACTTCTCCGGTCCCGACAACTCTCTTATATCTGGGTTACACTGTATTAAAAAATAAAATGCAAACATTTGAGCCAAGAAAAAAAAAAATTAAATCTGAAGAAAAAGTTTTACAAAATTTCATCTAATACAAGACTTGAGAATCACTCAAAGTAGAGAGTTAAGAATAAACGGTTTCAAACTGTAAAACAGTATTAAAATCCAAAAGCTTTTAATTAAGATGAGACAAGTAGTAGTAATAGCAGCCATTCTTAAAATTGCTGGTTGCTAAAACTTTGTGAATCAAGCAAAAAACCCAAACTAACCAGGCATTAAAACTGTGTCACTAAATATTGTCATGATGAGGTATTAAAAGTAAAACAAGAGAACATGTAATTAAAGAAGCTACAGAAATTCTTACTAAGTTAAAACTTAGATAAAAGAAATCTACAAGTACATTGAAACTCTGAGCGTCAATCTGCTCAAGTCTGCTATAATATCAGAATACTTCAAGGGTGTGGCAGACCTTCTCATCCATTTTCCTAAAGGAAAGGAAATCTCTAACAGTAAATCTACAATCTTGGGCACACCATTGTAAACCCTCACGAGTGGGTACAGACCCATATATCTCTTGCAATTGATGTGGGAGGACCTACAAGTCATGAAAAAGGAAAAAAAAAATCCAAATTTTTGTTTAAAAAATCAAATCAACACAGCTGTTTTTATATTTATCACGTTGAAACAGTAGTTCTATGCCAATCACTGAAGTTAAGCAAAATTGAGCCTGTTCAGTAACTAGATGGGTGATTGCTTGGGGGTACCAGGTGCTGTAAGCTTGAGGATTTGTAGGTGATGTAATGGATAGTTGTGTGCACTGAGAAATCAGAGATCCGAGTTTGAATTCCTGTCAAGTTTGTTACACTCGCACACATAAATACCCTTGAGAACGGTGGGAATTCAACTCTTCTCCTCCCAGCTATTCTTTCCAACTCTTCCAAGATATCCTGAGCCAACACAAAAGAGAAAGTATCACCAAACTACATGTCAATGCCAAATGAACTCTGGTGAGATTTCAGTCATATGAGTGCACATTCTTCTGTATGTAGAGAGAGAGTTCTATGAAGATGATAGCTGTTATAGCATCTATACTGACTCATTAGCAACTCAGAAAGAAGAAAACAAAAACCTATCAAGGGGCAGATAATCTCCAAGTGTCAATAGGCAACTAACTGAAGGTGGTGCCTCAATAAAATCACCATGGACAAAGCAACAGGAAAGCACTTCACTATCTCTCCTAAGAATAATACTGACATTTCATAACTGACGAACATCAGATAACTTGGAGTTGATTATTTGCCCAGAAAGGAAAGAGACAAGTGAAAGGCTCTGACTATCATTCAGCAATAACAAAAATAACAATCTGGACATAGAATATTAAGACTCTAGACCAATGCAGAAAGTTAGGAAATGGAAAGGCTGAATATTAATATTCAAGTCAAACAAAATGAAAAAAAACAATGGGGATTTTGGTGCTATCTTAAGTAGACTGGTTCGCTTATAAAAAATAGGGAAAAGTTCTCCAGAGAATAATTTTTGTAGATTGGCATTCATTAGACATTCCTTGAGCAATAACATTTGTTAGAATTAAAAAAATATTGATTTTATTTTTTATCGACTTAGAAGTGGGGTTCTGTTAATAATATCGATACAATGTCAAATTGATCCTTAACTTTTACAGAGTTATCTGAACCTGTTTTTTATTTACAATTGTCAAGACTGAAACTGTGTTTACATTATTGATATCTGCATATTATTTTAATACTTTTATTACTTTATGTAAATTTTTGTCTCTTAATTAAATATATATATATATATATATATATATTTTTAATTAAAAGAAATTTTTTTGTAAAAAACAAACACTTATACAGATATCAATAATGGGGAAAAATGTATGACGAAGTGGGAAAAGTTTTCATGTGGTGTGTTTCACCCTTTAGAACTTTATTGGACTAAATTTATTACATTGGTGTGACTACACATGTACATGAATGAGGGATGCTGGGAATTTTAAATTAAATTTTTTATTTTTATATAATCTAGCCAATTTCATATAGATTCTTTTTCTTTTCATCACTTTTGTCATTAGATATCCCACACTGTGATAATAGAATATCTACCAGATATGAAGATGTCAATATTGTAAGCACAGTTTCAAACTTGACATTTGTAAATAAAAACATAGTTCAGATAACACTCAGTGATCAGCTTTACACTGCATTAATATTGTGAAGAAAATCTTTGTTTATAAATTGATAAAAAAGATCAGTATTTTTTCAATTCTGACATATGTTGTGGCAAAGCAAGGTCTAATTCATACTAATCTACAAAAATTATTTCCATACAAGTTTTTCTTTTTTTTACAAGTTGACCATTTACTTAAGTAGTGATGGGGATTTTATAAGTGCCAACCACAAAATCATTTTTGCAGGCAGAGAGAAAGATGAGAATCAGACTGATATTAGATAAAGACAATAGGAAGTACTTTCTAGAATGCTGCCTTTTGGTGAAACTGAAAAGGAAGCAATTCAATACGGTGATCATATTGGCATCTGCATCCACATCAGAAAGCACTAAAGAAGAAACAGAAGAAATATATATATATATATATATATATATATATATTACAGCACACAAAATGCCAAATGCCAGAACATGTCACAAGAAATTATTATCATGATAAATACAAAAGTAGGAAGGAAACAAATTAGGAAAATGGTTGATAAGTATGGACTTGGATCATGTAACAAACGCAGAGAAAAATGGGTTCATTGGTGCACAGTGAATGGCTAAGTTATAACCAACATTTGATTTTAAGAACAGCCAAGATGCTTGTGGATATGGAGAAGATAAGGAAGAGAAATAGTAAAAAAGAAAAATCAGATTTATAAACCAAGCACTGGCTGCAGAAGTAATTAGTTTCCGGTCATATGCAAACTAAAGTTAAAACTACATATATGCCTAAAAACTACATTAAAAAAAAAAAAAATAAAAAAATAATGGGAAAACAGTACAAAAAACTCCAGTGATTCCACTTGCATATAAAACAAATATAAAACTTTTTGAAGAATTAGTGATAAAAGGAAAAGAAGTTTGTATCTGAATTTCTGGGCTGAGGAGTTATTATTATTATTTACACTATTTACATGTAGACTATTGTCTTCATTTTTGTTGTTGTTGTGCCCACCAACCTTCATCAGGTGTATGTCGATTCAGATAAACTACAGGAAATTTCAAACTGAACCCTTTATTTAATCTACAGTTATAGATTGTTCTCCTTCCATTGCACATGTCTAAGGATATCTTGTCTAGTTCTTTTTCATACTGCTCAGTTATTACTCAGAACTATCAAGAAAAGCAAAAGCCATGATTGTCCATGTCCTGAAGGGACATGGCCTATAGAAGAAGAAAAATGATGCTAAAATCTTGATTGTACACTTAGCACTTGAATATAATATTAATGATTTCTTTTTTTAGCAATGTATTTTACTAGAAAACTTCTGCAATTGTCTTCAGAAGTTTCTTGGCAGAGTAGAAAAAAGGTAAGCATCATTCACTGGGTTATGACAACAATACTGGGGCTCCAAAGTAGAATTTGATCAAATTTTCCAATTTCTAATCTGACGTTTGTTTAAACAAGTTTCCAATCTGAAAGTTGGGCACTGAAAATTAACAGTGACTATAACTGGAAAAAATCTAAATCTTAACAGAATAGCAATACTCGTATTTTTAATGACTTCACTTATTAGAGAAAAGTAATTTTCAATTTCTAGAAATATCTTTAGCTTACTGGGGAAGCATGCTTGGAAAGAAAAAAAAAAACTACCAGGAATAAAGATATCAAATGATGGCATTGTTTTCATTTGTGGAAAGCATAGAAACATTGAACAGAAATTAAAACAGGAAAGCGTTGATGAAAAAGGAAGTTTTTTTTTCATTGCAAAGATAGTTTGAGTTTGTTCAACTTAAAATGTCAGTTAAGATTTGTAATTTTGAGCTTCTCCTTACACCCACGCTTTAAACCAGAGCTACAGAAACTGCTTTTAAAGACGATGATCTTGAGTTAGAAAAAAAATACCTGAAGCATACCTCCTGATGAACAACCAACTTTGTTAACACATTTTTTTTCTTGGCCCAAAAATTCACATATTTTATTTCACAAAATAAATTTTTTTAAAATTACAAGAGTTCAAAATGAATAAATGACAATTTAACTGCTTGAATTTTTTCATTCCAAGTGAATTTTTTTTTAAGAATTGAAAATTAAGTTTTCCTCTATACTGTCATGATTTAAATATAAAGTTATGAAAAAGACCTTTAATTTTAAGTTTCTTTGGGTATGTCTGTGTGAGCATGTTTGCATATATATATATATATATATATATATATATATATATATATATATATATATATATATATGTATTTTGGCAACAATCCATCTTTTATACAAGTTTCATTAAAAATGGCTGATAAGGTACTGCAGTTATTTTTATTTAATTTTTTCTTGTTTTCTTACAATTTTCATTTTTTCTGGACATAAATTATGTAGAAAATACTCGGGTATAGAACATTCAGCCAATTTCTACATAATTTATGTCCAGAAGAGAAGAAAATTATAAGAACACAAGAAAAAACTTAACTGCAGTACTTTGTCAGTCAGTTTTAATTAAACTTGTAAATATTTTAAAAATAAATGAAATTGAAAAATACCCTATCTGAATGACCATTTCACTGTGCAGAGGTTTACTTACCCACAGATCTTTACACACACACACACACACATATATATATATATATATATATATATATATATATATATAGAGAGAGAGAGAGAGAGTAAAATTTTCAGTTAGAATATATCTGTAAAAGGACAATATGAATAAAGATAAAAAGTTTTTAAAAAAAATAACCTTTTTCCTCTTGTATACTTCTATTTGTCTGTCTGTCTCTCTCTCTCTCTCTCTCTCTCTCTATATATATATATATATATATATATATATATATATATATATATATATATATATATATATATATAGAGAGAGAGAGAGAGAGGCTAGCCAATCCCTGTTGCAAATGCCTGCTTAGACACATTTCTGTTAAATATTTACAGAATCCACTTGTGCTTTATACTGCAACTATGTTGACCTTAGTTACAGTCATCTAGTAAAACCAACAGCTTTAACAATCACAGTACACTCAAACCTTCAGTCATGATATCTTATGACTTTGTTAGCATGACCATTGATGGACTCCAAACAGTATTGTTTACACAATTTTACCCACAAATCTTGAGCCAGCCCATTCATGTTGGGATTCATAACATTGAGATGTCATCTCCATAGGTCTCATGGTTGGAATGCAAATTTATATATTTATATGCAAATATATATATATATATATATATATATATATATATATATATATATATGTTTGTGTGTGTATTTGTATGTGTTTGTATTAATCACACAAATTTTCCTATACTCATATTTGTGTTTTTAAGTTGTTTTTAGTTCTTATTATTTGAGTTTTATTTTTAACAAATATTTTTTTAAATTTTATTTTCATTTTATATCATAAATAATGTCATTTTCAAAATAAAATTTTAAAAAATTCACTTGAAATTTGAAGTTTTGTAAGGCTGGCTTCAAACTTTTAACAGACATGAATTGGGTAGCTCATTTCATCATTTTTCTCTCTTTTGATTGGAACAAATTTCTGTTCAGTGTTTTTTATTTAAAATGCTTATAGACCTTGAAAAATCCAGGTCCCCTTCATAACATTTGAAGAGTGCCACCATAACTGACTGAGGCTCAAAGGGTAGTAGACATTTTTTTTATCTTGTGAGATAATAGTACAGGCTGTCCATAAAGTCCGTGTGCACTTTAAAAGATTTATAACTTTATTTGTATTTGCGATAGAAATAATTTGTAAAAAGTATTAGAAAGAAGTAAATCTATATTTTTTAAGGCTTTATTGAAATTTTATTTCTCCATCATTAGCAATAGAATGGGTAATACGATTTTGCAGTTCATGGAAAACATTTGCCAACTGATTTACAGTAATGCTTGAATCACATTAGTTAAAATAACTAATGTGATTCAAGCATTATACTTATATATACTTAAGCTATACTTAAAACTAGGTACATTAAACTTTATAACATTTTTTTACAGATTATCTCTATCGCAAATAAAAATAAAGTTATAAATTTTTTAAAGTGGACACGGACTTTATGGACACCCTGTAGTAACCTGTTTAGTTAACATTCAGTACTTTTGTGGTGAGACTAGAGTGACCTCTCCAGAGCCTTGGTAGTGGTGTATGAAGGCCATCCACTGCCCAAACCACATGGCTGTATTGAATAACAAGGGCATTACATTTGGGGCTGTTTTGGCTACAAGAGTTGCTGGAAGGTTGTCAAAGTTGACAGGTAGCTATCATCGGGGCACCACTTTGGATTTTCTGTCTGGATTTATTTTATTTTTTTTTTGTTCTGTGTTTGTATATGACCACAAGGCAGTGGAGGTTTAAAATCAGGTTTTTCCTTCCCCTAGATGGACTGCCTCACCAAGTTGATGAGCTCCGTCAGACAGTGTGCACTAATCCCAGAATTACATCATAAAAGAAAATCCAAATGCCGGAAAAATAAGGTAGAAAATAATAGGAAAGCAAAAGTGGTTTCAGAGTGAAGGGAGGGAAATTTTAAAAGATTTGAAACAAAACTCATATTCTTCTCTCTTCTCAATCATACAGACTCCTGCCCTTCATCTGACTGAGAAATCGAAAGCCTTCACTCTATCACTTGTAATGGGTTTAGTTTCCTTTTTTGTTCTGTCTTTTTGCAGGATCTTTTATCCTTTTTTCTCTTCAACTTTCATATTTTTACTTTTCTTTTAAATTCTTTCTTTTCAACATTTTTGCCACAGAATTATCCTTCCTCAGCTTTGCTACACCTATTTTTCTTATATTCATCCATTTTTCGTTTTCCATTCTTTATTCTTCCTGCATTCGTTTTACATTCTCTTCCCCCCCCCACACTCTCCTTTCTTTTTGTGCACCCATTTCTTGCTCTCTCTCTCTCTCTCACTTCCTCCTTCCATGCACACATTTCATTCCCCCTCTGTCTCCTCCCACGTTCTGTTTCTTTCTCACTCCTTCCATGTTCTGTCTCTTGCTCTTTCTCTCCTTCAGTGCCCTGTTTCACATATTCTCTTTTTCCTTCAGTGCTCCATTTCTTGCTCTCCCTCTCTCTCCTTCTGTGCAGCATTTCTTGCTCTCTCTCTCTCTCCTTCTGTGCAGCATTTCTTGCTCTCTCTCTCTCTCTCCTTCTGTGCAGCATTTCTTGCTCTCTCTCTCTCCCTCACTCTCCTCTTTTTTTCTCGTTCTACATGTAATTTCTCTTTTCTCTCGCCCCCAAACACAGTTTCCCATACTTTTTCTCTCCCACTATACACAATTTTTCTTTTTCTGTCTCTCTATACACAATCTCTCTCTCTTTTTTTCTGACTCTCCATACTCAATTTCTCTCTTTTTTTTTCTCACTTTCCATGCAGTTTCCCCTCTCAATCCTCTCTCCTCCCCTGTGCCGTTTTTCTCTCTCTCTCTCCTCCCCTGTGCCGTTTTTCTCTCTCTCTCTCTCCTCCCCTCTGCCGTTTTTCTCTCTCTCTCTCCTCCCCTCTGCCGTTTTTCTCTCTCTCTCTCCTCCCCTCTGCCGTTTTTCTCTCCTCCCCTCTGCCGTTTTTCTCTCCTCCCCTCTGCCGTTTTTCTCTCTCTCTCTCCTCCCCTCTGCCGTTTTTCTCTCTCTCTCTCCTCCCCTCTGCCGTTTTTCTCTCTCTCTCTCTCCTCCCCTCTGCCGTTTTTTTCTCTCTCTCTCTCCTCCCTTCCCCCGTTTTTCTCTCTCTCTCTCTCCTCCCTTCCCCCGTTTTTCTCTCTCTCTCTCTCCTCCCTTCCCCCGTTTTTCTCTCTCTCTCTCTCCTCCCTTCCCCCGTTTTTCTCTCTCTCTCTCTCCTCCCTTCCCCCGTTTTTCTCTCTTTCTCCTCCCCTCCCCCGTTTTTCTCTCTCTTTCTTGTCACCACTGCACCGTTGTTTTTCTTTCTCTCCTATGCCATTTCTCTTTCTTTCCCTTATCTTTTTTGTTACTTATTTGAATCCCTTTGTTAATTTTCTCTGTCTCTCTCTTCTTTCTCCATTCTTTCCCTCCTAGTATCCCATAATTTTCAATCCTTGAACATTCCTCCCCTCCAACACCCAATGACATTTCCATTTTTTTCTCCTTCCCTGATTTCTGATTCCTAGGGTCACCAAGTATGAGAGAACGTAACCATCTCCCACCATCTACCTTTCCCCACCCTTTTGCTGACATTGCAATCTTTTGAAACAATTCTAACAAGACGCCACAGATACCACACACACACACATGTGTGCACCCAAACGAAGCACTTGGCATTGTCCTGTTGACGCTATGTCTGCTGTCTGTAAACATTTTTCCGTACAGCCTCACTCGTGCACTGATGACAAACTTCATCATTTTTGCCAACCACTTTCTTTAACATTTTCTTTCTTTCCTGCATACTCTGCATTTTGATTCTAGAATAGCTATTCATCCTCACAATAAACTCCCCCCCCCCACCGATCAGGCTTCGTGTGCGTAGGGGGTAGAACAGATGGAATGTACTGAAAAATCCCTATCTTCTGTTCACTCAGTTTTGCTTATATCATTCTATTGGCTTTTCAAAATCATTTTTAGCTTCTTTCATTGTTATTTTTCTTTCATCTTCATTCTAATTTCTTTTCTCTTTTTTTTTTTTATTGCTTTTCTTTTTTTCTTTACATTGTGTTTTTTTCCACCTGATTTATTTTTAGGTTTTCACTTTTTCTCATTCTCTCACTTTGTTCTTCTCTACCCAACTCTGTTTTTCTCCCCTCACTTTGTTCTTCTCCCCCCTTACTTTTGCCTCACTTTGTTCTTCTCCCCCCTACTTTTGCCTCACTTTGTTCTTCTCCCACTCACTTTTGCCTCACTCTGTTCCTTCCTTCCCCCAACTTTTGCCTCACTCTGTTCCTTCCTTCCCCCAACTTTTGCCTCACTCTGTTCCTTCCTTCCCCCCACTTTTGCCTCACTCTGTTCCTTCCTTCCCCCAACTTTTGCCTCACTCTGTTCCTTCCTTCCCCCAACTTTTGCCTCACTCTGTTCCTTCCTTCCCCCAACTTTTGCCTCACTCTGTTCCTTCCTTCCCCCAACTTTTGCCTCACTCTGTTCCTTCCTTCCCCCCTTTGGTCTCTCTCTGCTCACCCACTCGGCCTCATTCGGCTTTTTTCTTCTCCCCTTTGGTGTCTCTGAGCTCCCCCCCTTTCGTGTCGTTCTGCTCTCCCCCCCCATTTGGTCTTGCTCTACTTTTTCCTCTCCCCTTCCCCGGTCTCGCTCTGCTCTTTCCTCCCTCGCCCACTTTGGTCTCGCACTGACTCTCCCCCTTCGATCTCGCTCTCCCCCCCCCGTCTCGATCTGATCTCCCCCCCCTCGGTCTCGCTCTGCTCTTCCACCCCCCTTCGGTCTCGCTCTGCTCTTTCCTCTCCCCCCCCCTCGGTCTCGCTCTGCTCTTTCCTCTCCCCCCCCCTCGGTCTCGCTCTGCTCTTTTCTCCTCCCCCCTTCGGTCTCGCTCTGCTCTTTTCTCCCCCCCCCTTCGGTCTCGCTCTGCTCTTTCCCCCTTTTGGTCTCACTCTGCTCTTACATTCCCCTATTTCGTCTCAATCTATTCTTTCCTTCCCCACTTTTGTATTGCTTAGCTCCTCCCCTTTTGTCACACTCTTTCTTTCTCCTCTTTGGTCTCACTTTCTTCTCCCTCTTCATATTTTTTTTTTTTTTTTTTTTGCCCCCCAACCATTCATGTTGTTTCAGATTTCATTCTCTATTCATTATAAAATCTTTCAGAATTCCTTTAAGTCTCTTTTGTTATTAAAAGTGAAAAGGAGGAAACTGTTAGACGAATATTGTAATTGAACACGTAAGCCCAGACTTTATAAACCCTTTGAGAATCATCTTAACACAGAGAAGCAAAGAAAAATATTTAAAAGGTTAACCTAAAATACGCAACCCCAAATGTATTTTTAAACATTAAAGCTGACATATGAAAGGCATTCTAATTCAATTTTACTGACCTGAAATTAATATCAAAATTTATGTAAAACAAGAATTGATGATCTTTGAGTTGTTGGAAAATTGAATCTCAAGGGAATGCCATGATTTCAATTTATAGGCTCATTTATATTTTAGTTGTATTTTTCTTTGCACAATTTGAAACTACTATTACTACTACTACAGATGTAGCTAATAGCATTGAAATTGCAGCCATTCCATTTATTATACATTTTCCTCTAAAAACATCCCCAACTTCAAAGAAAAGATAATCTTTTTATAAAAACAGCAAAACTAATATAAATGTCACTCATATTTCAATATATTTTTTTACGTTATTTATTTGGCATTTAGCTAATGTTTAGAATATTTTTTTTAAGTTTAAAGTATTTTCTTATATATGATTATTCTTATTTATTTTTTTGATTGAGAAAGCCTGATCAGATTTTGAGAGATTTTGTACCCGAACATATTATTTTTTTGCCTTAAATTACTAAGAAAGGAATTGTTTTTTTTTGTATTTTTTTTTTTGTTGAAAGTTTCACATCAAGGTTTGGTGAAACATTTTTCATGCTTTCATGTAAAAAGTGAATAAAATAATGAACAATGTCAGTCTGAAAAATATTTCAGTTTTCATTAATAAATGCTGACGAGTATGAAAAATATTAACAAGAAGGCATCATCAAATTTTAAAGCCAAGTTTGGACATTTAATTTTATGCATTGATATCATTCGAAACATTTGGGGTTTGTAATTGAAAACAAACTTTGTAAATATATTGGGTACTGTAGTACAAGATGATTAAATCTGTCTCTTTTATTGATTTCCTCAACATTCAGTATTTTGTAAAAATATATGGGGTACTGTAGTACAAGATGTTTAAATCTGTTTCTTTTCTTGATTTCCTCAACATTCAGTATTTTGTAAAAATATATGGGGTACTGTAGTACAAGATGATTAAATCACTTTTGTTCATAATACTTTTTTCTTTACAACTGTCGATTTAGAAAACATCAAATTATGTGTTTGCATTGGCCTGTGTGTGTACATGTGTGAATTTTGATTTTAATAAATTCTGTTCAAATACAAATATAGGCCCTTTTTTTTATATGCCATGTTCTTTTAAGATGTGGTCAGTCATGTGTCTCCATAACTGCCTTGATATACTACTTGCCTTCTACCAACTGTCTTTATCATCATGATCCTTATTTGGCTTAACCATCTTTTAGTCTCAATAAATTAGTTACTCGTTTTCTTCCCTGCTTCTCTTGCTTTCACTGTGTCATATGAACTTTAAATTCTCCATGCCTCCTTTCTTCATTATGTGTCCCTGAAATTTCAGCTGTCTCTTTCTAATTATTGGCATCAGTGTAGGGTTTTTTTGTTTTTTTTTTTTCCTTTTAAAATTTCTTATTCAAATTTCTTATTCATGGTATGTCAGCCTTCATCAGTAGAATCACATGTCTGTCACTTCAAATCACTTTATCTGTGAAGAGATTGTCTAACACTTTAAAAAAAAAAATCAGTTCACTTCAAGGTGATGAAGCCACTAAGATTCAAGCTGTTACTGAGTGTGAAAGAGTTTGTGAATAACCATTATCAAGGAGGGGTGAGAGACAATAAAAGAACAGGATTCAAGGTGATAGATGATGACAACTGATATTTCATTTCAATCTTTGAAGATCAAAGTTGACTAGAATGCAAGAAACTAGAAAAGAATTCCACAAATGAGAGAAGAAACTGATAGCATAGAACTGATGGTTATAGTTAGTCATTTCAAGTGTAAAACGATGTGACCTAGCTGTCAATTTAGTACTGCACTTAAATTGGTAAAGTTGAAGTAATAAAGAAATATCAGAAATCAGAAATATTACCATGAAAAATTTATAGAAAAGTTGCAGGGAAGATACGTTATGGCAGTAAGAAATTTACTCTGAAGCTGAGATGCCAGGTTAAGATCAATAGCATTGCAGATTTTTTGGATTTTTTTTTCAAGGATCTCTAAATACATAGCAACGGTATGAGATCAGATATATCAGCAATATATGGATAGAAGAATGGTAGAATTATATATAAGATTCTGGTGAGAAAAATTGTCTAGAACAACTCAGTGAACCAACTTTCTGAACAGCAGGCCAAGCATTTGATTCAATATAATTATTCAACTTCATGTCAGTGGAAAACATTAACCCAAGAAGGCACAATGAGTTTCTCTCCTGGAGGTTAGCTACAGCCATGCTGATGGGAAACAAAAAAAGATTCTCTAAGATGACTAAAAGAGAGCAGTTTTGTTTTGGAAGCATTAAAATTAACAAGTCATTTCTTGCTGCAGTTTATAACAGATTGAAGAGTAGTTATTCAAGACAACTTTCATTTTATGATTTTATAAGAAAGACTGAATTAAATAAAAAAATTCAACCAAAAATACCATAGCCTCTCAACTTGTGAAGACCAACATGCCAAACCCTAAGTCTTTGCCCATTTAAACAAGACAAAAGACAAAAAAAAATTAATTAAAAATATTAAAATTTCAGTGTCTCCTCTCTCTGTGTGCTTGTGTTGTTATATCAACATAAACATCACTTTAGTCCAATGACGTCCATTGTCCAATGGATTTCATTGGGTGACACTATGAAACATGTCACCCAAAATTGTTTTACAATTTCTTTTTGATTTTCCTAACATTTTCTGGTGTATCAAAAATTTTATATATCATTTTCTTGCAGACATAAATATATTGTTTATAAAAATGAATGATTGTGATGAATTATCTGAAGCTAAATGAGAACAATGCTTCATGTGCTTTGCATGTAAACAACCATTTGCAATGTGAAAAGTGTGTGAGTGCAATCCCTATAATATCGTCGGCTGATAAATATTCATGAGTTCGACATGTGTTTAAGGATTTGCATAAAGAGGCAGACAGATTGCTGCTGGAATGCATTGAGAGGACAGTGGACTGTGCATCCCCTAATATATGGTATTGATGTTACTTTTCTTTTCTCAAGCATCGAACCTATTTTGATCTCTCTCTCTTCCTCTCTGTCACAGATTCAACCTTCTTGCAGGAATGATGCTATCTAAGTGCTTCGTTACACAATGGAAAGATACCTCCAATTTTTAAATCTCAACTGCTTTTTGTTGCTTAGCGTTTTCTTTATTTTCTAGTTGCAATGATTTGCTAGTTACTTGCTGTTAGTGATATTAGTGAAACTTTTATGTTTGATATATTTAAGTATTTTGGTAGTAATTTATCTTATATATGGCATGTTATCTGTTTGCTAGTTTCAATATAGATACCATTAAAAATATCAACATGCTTTTGCTTTCTCTTTTACTTTCTCAGGTAGTTACAATTACAACTTTTTGAGCAGAAATAGCTTTATTTGAAGAACTAAGCAATTAAATTATAACATTTATTTATTAAAATTTATTAAGAAAATTTAAAAAGCAATCCTTCATAAAGACCACAAAAGACCAAATTGGTAATAAAACACTTTTTAAAGTGATTTTTAAAGCTGAATATGTGGATGAATTATATGACCATTGTGCAAGATATAAGATACATACTGCTAATTATAAATGATAAAACTAGATTTATTTGATGTCATAATATTTGCAGAAACACACAACCAACTTTAATGGCTTTTCAGGGCTTTGAGCAGACATACATACAAACTTTAAGTTCTATATGTTAGATGAACATCACTCAAACAAATACAGCTAAAATAAATTTTTTTTTTTGTGTTTTTTTTTTTTTTTTTTTTTTTTATAATCAAAATCTTGTCCACTTGATAACTGTTTCTTATTATCAAAAGATCATTAGTTATTTTTGGAAAATAAATGATCCATTCATAAAACATCTTTATTTTTTTCCTTTGGGAGTAACGACAGATGTATTGCTTATAAAAAAAGAAAAGTGATTTGAACTGAGGAAAAAATTGGACTTCTAAATGGAAACATTTTGTTAAACAGCTGAAATTAGGTTTTTGTCTTGTTTTGTCCTTTTTAAATTTGTGTAATTCTAGTCTCAATTAATCTCCTTTAACAAGCTAATCGAAAAAAAAGAAACGATTCTTTAAAAACAGTTTTTCTTTTCTTTTTTTGATTGGCTAAGAATAGATCATAGTTTTTACAATCTGGAACTATTCTTCATCAAGAAGTCCTTTTCCACACACACAAGAAAAGATTTCATTGTAAGTCATTACAGCTACAAACTGGAGCACTTTTCACAATTTAACTATATTGATTTCCTTTCTAAAATCTGAGTGCATTTTTTCTTTACGACAGCACATGAGTACAAAAAAAAAAAAATTAATCCATAAAATGCTACCTTTTCATTGAATCAAACAAAATATTTCTAAGCTGCATTTCTGCTCACATAATTGTCTGTGTCTTAATTGGCCAACTTCAGAGTTAATGACTTTTGTTAGCAAGTAGCTTTTTCTCTTGGAGTCTCTTCATGTTAAATTCATCATAATGCAATTTTCTTTATAAACTCTAAAGGTAAATAAGTCAGATGCAGACATGTATTCACAATAACTAATGATTTTACAATAAAACTTTTTTAACTCATTAACGTACATCAGTCCATTTTGGTGACTATGTGAAGTAATAGTTTATAGTTAGAAACCTATAAATAATACCAGATCTTTGTAAATGAATAATACTGGATTGTTATATTAGATTTATGCTTAATACTGGATTTTTATGGTAGGCATCACCATCTTTGAACAACATAAATGGACACTGGATTATTGCCAGATAAAACAACTGTATAAGAAGGAAAATA